>JAODPA010076379.1:7717-58539 GCA_025585075.1 Nepenthes mirabilis
TATATTAGGAATTCATACTAATTATATACCTAGTCATGCTAATTATCTCTTACTATAATTAAGGGATTATGTCATTATTTATTCCTATAAGTACTTTAGTGACGACTCAGGCTAACACTTTATCCTCTACCAATTCCAGAATTTGGTAGATTTGGCGGGATCTGAGCGAATTGCTAAAACTGGAGCTGATGGAGTCCGCTTGAAGGAAGGAAAGCACATCAACAAGAGCTTGATGGTCCTTGGTAATGTGATCAACAAGCTAAGTGATGGCACAAAGATGAGGTATATTCTTTGTTTGAAGGTGGTGCTCCTTTCGATCAAACACAGCCACTTACATTATTGTAGTATAGGGGACACATTCCATATCGTGATAGCAAGCTGACTCGCATACTCCAGTCTGCTCTCGGTGGCAATGCAAAGACTTCAATAATATGTACTGTAGCACCTGAAGAGGTTTGTTTGCTTTCATTTTTGTGATTTTGTCTTCACTTCCACCGTGGTTTGTAAGTCGTGGTTTAATTTTAGTGCATGGCCAAAATGACCAGGTTCATATTGAGGAAACAAAGGGAACTCTTCAGTTTGCTAACAGAGCCAAATGCATTACTAATTGTGCTCAAGTGAATGAGGTTAATTTGTCTTTTCTATTGTGTAATTCATATATTTGAACTTACATTTATCTGTTTGCTGTTCTTTGTTTGCATTTTCATAGTTTTCTGTGTATTTGAATGTTACTGGACTTGCGATGATGCTATTTTGACTTGTTTTTACACACGGTTTGATGGGCTTGCAAGTTATATCCCATGATATTCTGTTAACATTATCTTGATCTTTGGATATATGCTGTATGCTTTAGCATTGTAACACTAATCTAAACAGATAGCATCATCTTTGTAAGCATTATATTTAAATTCTACTTGTTTTCTATTTTATAGCATGTGATGGGCTGGACATTGCTTATTGCAATGATTAGCAGAAGCTAAAAATCCCTATACATATGGAATTTTAGGCCCACATCTCATGGGTAAATTGGTAGATAACTTGTATGATTGGAATTTTAGCCCCCCGCCACCCCACCAAAAAATAAAAAAATAAAAAAGTGTAAACATAAAATTTGCACAGGAATCTATTAGATTTTGCCTGGAATAAGGTCAAGTTTTAATGATGTCATCTCTTATCTTAAGAAAGTGCCCTCAGTTCAGCTTCTTCATATTTCAATGTTAAGATCCATCAACTATACTATTCAAAATAATCTTATTCTTAGGATTTTTGCTTATCACTCTGCACCGTTAACTATCACATAAATAAGGCAATCGAAGCTTTCCAGTCTATAATTTTTGGGGCTTACAGTTGGTTTCTGTTTCTTCAAAAACAATGAAGAATTAATTCCATGGCTTTAGTAAGTTTGTACGATATCCATGACCTCTGTTTTGTGCATTTCTTCATGGAAACATAGATTAGGAGACATGTTTTGAGAAAACATTTCCAAGAAAATCAGAAACTGGAGGTCCCTATACCAATAGTTATATCTATTGGGAAAATGGAGAATAGTGCTTTCAGTTTTCAATTTCATACTTCATTTAGAAATTGTGTTTTTACTGTCTTGTGATGTGTACACTATTTTGTGAATTCATATGCACTGATTTGGAACCTAACAAATTTGGATCCAAGTTTGACCCAACTGTTGGCCAGGAATATAGTCTACCTATTTATAATTTGGTGAGCTATAACTATATTGTAGTATGTGTTAGATTAAAATCGATCTTCCCTGTTTAAATTTCGTTAATATAAAGATCGAATGCAAAAACTAATTAAGGGTCGAAAACTAACATCCTGTTATTGATATTAATTATAATAGTTTGAATTTTTGTAAAATTTTTACTTTTTTGAGTCTTCCAAATCTTAATACTTTTCAGTAATGGCGTATATTCCAAATATTAGATTTAGGGACCCAAAACCAAGTATTACACATATATAAACATTTTCTATCAAAATGTCTTGGGGTGGTTACCATCTAATAGGGAAGTAAGTGAAAGGTTATTCAAAATTAAGGAATCTTGGGGCACTTCAATAGATTTTATTTTATTTATTTTATTTTATTTTGGTACTAAAAAATCAACAATATAATCTCAGCCTTGTAATACGCCTTGATTGATTTTTATATAATGAGAGAGCCCTCACACTGGAGGGCATTGAGCGTTCAATTCAAGTGTTATGGTATCACAGACGGGACACTAAAATTTGAATTTTTTCTGCATTTCTTGGTGTTCTTGTTTACGTTATTGGACACGGTCGGTTGTAGTGAGGGAAGTCCTTGAGACTTCTGTGGAGGTGATTTGATTGCCCGAACATTCCCTCGCTGTGTTAGTTGGGACACCTCATCGTCGTAGTCAGCGTTTATCTTGGTGATTCTAGTTCTTGTGGATGTGTGTTCGTGCGATTTTCCTTGCCAGTGCTTGACCTCAATTGTTGCTGCTGTTTATCGGTGTTCCTTTGAATCTCTTTGGTGGCGGGCTCATTCTTCATTAGATGAGACGTTCTGTGTGTGTGTTGGATTGGTGAATTTTAGTTCTTACGAAGGCTGCTCTGATTCTCTGTCCTGGAATTCTCTCTTGCTGGTTCTTAGCATACTCAATGTAAATTAGGTTAAATTGTTTCTCTCTGTGCTGTAAGTTTCTCTATGTCAAGGGGCGCGTCTGGAGAGGGTAATTGGTGAGGCTAAATAATTACTTGGCACAGGGGTATTTCTCATTACTTTTTTCATATTCATCATGTATTCAAGCAACTCAATTTTCCTTGGGATATGATTTATTGGTAAATGTTTTTTCATGTGGAAATTTCAATTTCAACAATTTTTCATTGGATAGGAATTATAGGGCCGCATCGATGGGAGTGCTGCCCTTCTTACAGGTGCTTTGAAATAAGTCCAATAGACGGTTAAAGATGCCCGAATTATGACTTAGATTTTGGGATTTGTTGATTTCCTTATCGTTTTTAATTTGAGGCAATGTAAAATTGTTAAAAGTACGTGAGAATAGATAAAAAGGTATATCATTATGACAATATTGCCCGCTATTTCAATTGGAATATGAAGTCTCTTGTTTGGTGGATTTCTCCATTCAAGATTATTTCTCTGGGTTTAAAAATTTAGAGATAAAATTTGCTGACATGATTTATGTCACGGTATTGTTGTATCTCTTGCTACTATTCTAGAAGTTCATAAACATAGCAAATGAGATCAATTTTTGATGAAGTTAGAGCCAATATTTGAGGCAACTTGCTCAAACCTAATGAATTATGTCCCTTTTGGTTTGGAGAGTTACTCTGGGAAGAATAAGCTCTTGCCACACAGATTTCTTTCCAGCGAGATGGAATGTCATCTTATGTAGTAGTGTTTGTAGCTCATGGGAAAGGAAAGATATGGGGAAGGTTCAATGCTTCAGTTGTAAGGAATACGGGCATACTGCTGCACACTGTGTAAAGAAACCTTATCCTTACTACAAGAAGCCATGATATATTATTAACAACTGCTATACTCGTCCCTAGCATTGACAAGCGAACACCTATCAAACTGCAGTTGATTGAGGTTTGGTTGGATCCTCTTCTTAGAATTCTATTACAATTGGTGATCAATCAACCCTTACTCTTTGATTGGTACAATAAATGATCATTTTAGCCTTTTCAACCTTTGGGTTTCAAGGTAACTGTGCATCGTTATCATTACCCTGGCTGGTTGATTTTGGGACATCTAATCATGTGACTAGCTCTTCTAATACTCTTAGCAATGTGTGGATATATCATAGGTCATCTCACATTCAGATTGCTAATAGTATTCGTTTACCCATTGATGCCATTGTAGATATTAATTGTGCAATAAACGATGTTTTTGTATCTTCTAAGCTTTCGACTAATCTTATTTCAGTAGGGTAATTGGTTTATAATGATTGTAATGTTTGGTTTTCTCTAATGGATGTCTTGCGTAGGGTTCGATGTCGGGAAAAATACTTGTGAAGGGGGCTATAGTTGGAAGCTTGTTTCCTTTGCATTTTCCCATTACTAATTTTATCACGTTGGCATGTACTACTGTGAATAATAAGAGTGAAGTATGACAAATATTTGGGCCATCCTAACCCTCTAGTTCTCTCTCTTTTAGTAAACTTTGGCCTTTTGGGTAATACAAATTTAATTTCATCTTACCTTTCTTTTGACTACACGTGCAAATTGGGTAAGAGTAAATCTCTCTTGCACTTCTTTGGGAAATTCCCTTTGACGGAGATATTTTCAACGTCCCTGTTACCGAACCCGAACTATTAACGGAATTAATCCATCTTATCTTAATTACTAATGTTTTTAGGTTGATCCATTATTTTAAACTTAAGACTCGAAATAAAGTTGTCATAACTCCAAAAATCCCACATTGACTTTGGATGTGAATTACAAGTCAATAACAACCGATCCAAAAATATAATATCTACCAAAAACACAGGACCTGAAAATGCCAGACTGAAAGTGGCTCTGAGTACCGGCCCTAATATGATGTCAATACATGCGTAAGGAGATACGTCCATACAAAGATCAGAGTAACTGAATAACCATATAAGAAAATCGAAATCTACACTACTTATAAGAACATTGCAATAACTAAGTTGTTAGAGAATCAATCAATTGAAATGAAAATAAATTGTCCTATAACTACTGTTCTGAAGCAAAAGACAAATCTGATTCCTTCTAATTCCTAGTCTAATTTTGTCGAAATTGCTCCTGAGCCATAATCCTTACCTACAAGTGTCCGAGCTCACTAATTTGGAGGAGCATTAGAGAAAGATAAAAGTAAGAGTAAGTTGAATGCTTAATAAGGTATATAAATGTTGCATATTCAAATGCACATTTTACCTTAAATTAGTTGTGAGGACAATGATCAAAATTTCGTAAGTAAGATCATGAATTTCTGTAACACACATGCACAACTTTCAAATTTTCTTTTTTCTGGTTTTTAATCTGAAAGATGCTATGTAAATCATACTCAAACATGCTAATTCTTATAGATCACGGGTCAGTAAGGCCTTATTGACAAAGGAACGAATAATCAAAACCTAAGTTATATTTGTTTTTATGCAACCGGGGGTCTTATGTTTTTATTCAAGACCCGTAGGTGGGCCGTCATACATACAATCCTATAGATGGTGCTGAACACCACTTTTACCTCGTAGATGATAGGTTCGAATCTCGATTTCTACTATAATATACTAAGACATGTTATTATATATTATCGCTGACTTGTTTTGTTATGGTCCGATACATAAATAGATGAAAATTTTTTTCAATTATAAATAATCATTTATTTTCTCATTCTGAAAAAAAAATATTTCTAATTCTTTCACAAATTGTAGAGTTTTCTATTAATTTATTTCAAATAATGCCATGAAATGCCTTAACTTTCTACCGAAATTTGAACATGCTCTCATTAAAACATGCAAAAGCTATATTCTGAAGTTTACAAGTAGATGGGCTGTTATGGCAAAAGTTTTAAAGGAAAATTAGGACAATCTTGTCATGCTAACATCTTCTTATAGATATCAAGCATGTAGAGACAAATATGATGAAATTTCAAGGACATGAAAACCAAAAATTTGTGGATTTTAGACATGTTGGACACTGTATGAAAATTAAACATGTAAGTGCATTAAATCAGAATTTTAGAACATGTATGAAAGAAAATTGAAGAAATCAGTTGAATAATACAATGTGCATAAGTTTAGACATGAATTTTATACAACATTATAGAAATATAAAAAGAATAGTATGTGCATGTGATGAATAAACATTTAAAGTACAAAAATACATGATGCATGAACATTTAAAATAATAAATGCTGAAAGAAGTGGAAAGAATTTAGTAACATGAGAAATGACATTTGGGATGTACTTGTCTTTGCTTCAAATTTACTAAAATCTTAGATTTATTTCAAACAGTATTCTTTAGCCTTTTCTCTATTCTTCTCTCTCATCTCCTTCTCTATTTTCTTTTACAATTTGACAGAAAATGACTTAAAATTAGTCGGATGAGATTTATATAGAAGACAGGCTCACGTACTCTCATTAGGTATGCATCGGGTGTCACAGCGAAACGCTGTCGTGCACGAGCGTCATATTAGGCATGTGTCAGGCATTGACAATCTGTCAATGGTACGCTTAAGTGTTCATTGGGTGCGAGCAATCTGTCAGAGAGCACTGAAGCTATGGTCCGGAGTTTGTCAGGTGTGACCTCTCTGCGTTGAACATATAGGTGCGCTCGTCAAGCACTGGTCTGTCATCATTCTACCTTATGTTATCTGATCTAAAGTTGACTTTTATCCAATTTCTTCATTTAACTTCAACTTCACTTATCTTAATTTAATTAATCATGATAAAAATAAAAAATTTTGAACCTCGTACCTTACAGTAGTCATGCTTCTAATTGCTGCGATCTGATTTATAGTGATGTGTGGGGGTATTGCTCCTATTATATTGTACGATAATTATAAATATTTTGTTATATTCATTGAGGATTTTAGTAAATATACTTGGATTTTTCCTTCGTTCTATATCAGAGGCAATTTCCATACTGTAGATATTTATGGCCTATTGTGAAACATAATTTTCTACAAGAATCCAACTATTGAGGTTTGATTCTAGTGATGAATATATGTCTTATGAGTTTTATGCTTTTATGCAATAAATAGTATTGTTTCTCAATACTCATGTCCTTATACACCTCGACAAAATGGTATCGATGAATGTAAGAATCATCATTTGTTAGATATTACTCGAACGTGATTACTTGATTCCTCTATTCCACCTTGATTTTGGGTTGAAGGCTTGTCAATGGTAGTTTATTTGATTAAGAGGCTGTCCTCACAATCATTAAACTGAGATACTTCATATTGTTGTCTTTATTAAAAATATCCTGGCTACATTGATTTGCGTTCAGTTGGTTGTATTTGTTTTGTTCATTTTCATCTCATAAATGTGACAAATGTTTGGCCCAATCTATTATATATGCTTTTATAAGCTACAACATTTCACACAAAGGTTATTTTTGTTACGGCCCAAGCTCTTAAAAAGGTTTGTATTTCTTATAATATTGTATTCTTAAAAAACCAATCTCTCTTTTTTATTCATGCTGAGTCTCGTAGCCTGACATATATGCTCGTCCTGATTTTGATAACCTCATCCACGACTACTGAATGATACAATTTAGGATTTTTGTCTGGATGGCGACTAATTGTGGCCATTCATGAGTCTAGCTTGTCATCTAAGCCTAATCATCCTGCTCCACCTACGGGGATCGTTGCTTGAGAACTAAGTCCATGATGATCTACTAGTGTCCCTTGTCCTCCTAATTTGTATGGATTTTCACCAAAATCTTCTTATGCTAATTTGAATCCTATTCCTCTTTTCTCTTGCTATTTCAAGGCAGTTAAACATGCATGTTGGTAAGAGGTGATGATAGAAGGACTGCAGGACTTGCGGGACCATCACACATGGGATGATGTTCCTTATCGTCCTCATGTTAAGGCTATTGGTTGTAAATTGGTATACTCTATCAAGCTGTTTTCTGATGGTACTATAGATCGCTATATGGCTCTCTTGGTTGCTCTTAGTAATGGACAAGAGTATAGAGTGGGATATGAGGAGACATTTGCTCTCGTTGTCAAGGTGATGACTATGCGAGCAAATTGATGTTGAAAGTACATTTCTTCATGGTGATCTAAAAGAAGAGATTTATATGGCCCTTCCATTCAACTTGTTTTACTCCATCTTTTTAGATGTCTGTAAATTGAGGAGATCTTTATATGCATTGAGACAACCTCTTCGAGCATGGTTTGATATATTCCATTTTTTATTGCTTTGTTTTTCATTTATGAAAAGTTAGTATGACTCCTCGTTCCTTCGCAAAAATCTATGGTGTTCTTCTTGTTTACATTGATGTTATTGTTATAACAAGGATGATTCTTCATTGATTACTCGTCTGCACTTGTGTCTTCATGCCTCGTTTCATATGAAGGATCTCAGTCATCTTACGTACTTCTTGGGTCAAAAGTTCATACAATTTCTATAAGTGTTTTTTTAAATCAATATAAATATACTCGGGATTTGATTAGTTTGACTGATCTTTAAGATACTTGTCCTGCACATACCCCTCTAGAGATCAATGTAAAATATCGCAGTGATAAGGGTAATCTACCTTCAGACCCTACTGTATTGTGACAACTGGTTAACAGTTTGAACTCTTTGATTATTATTTGACTTGATATTTTCTTTACTATTTAGCATTTTAGCCACTTTTTGTAGATAGTACATCTCCTAAATTTTGCTGATGTTTGTCGCATCATTCGTTATCTTCATGGAATACCTACTTGTAGGTTGTTCTTCCCAGCCAGCTCATCTTTTTGCTTGGTGGGTTATAGTGATTCAGATTGGGCCGGTTGCTTTGATACATGATAATCTATCATAGATTAGTGCATGTTTTTTGGAAATTCTTTGATCTCATAAAAGAGTAAGAAGTAGGATCAAGTCTTTGAATCCTCCACTGAATCTAAATATTGTGTGATGTCTAATGCCAGCTTCGAGATTGTTTGTCTTCGTGGGCTTCTGGTGGAACTTTGATTTCCACAATTTGTTTCCACCCCTCTCCATGCTAATAGTGCTAGTGCCATTCGGATAGCTACTAATCCTGTTTATAATAAATGTACAAAATATATTGAGGCAAATTGTCATTATATTCGGGGAACATTTGACAATGTTGTTCTTCTTCCTTGTATCTTCAGCAATTTCCAAATTGCTGATGTGTTTAAAAAGTCTATGACTCAACAGTGCCCTTATTTCTTTACAAGAAAATTGCAGCCTTTTGATTGACCAACATCAATTTGAGGGGAGATGTCAACTAGGAATATAATCTATCTATTTATGGTGTAATGAGTTGTAAATATATTGTAATTGTAACTTTTCTATTTTAGGCCTAATTAATTTTAGGTGTAACGTAATCTATCTATATAATATGCTTTGATTGATTTCTATATAATGTATGAGAAGACTCCTCACTGTGGAGGGCAATGATCGTTTAATTTAAGTGACACCAAGACTTATAGCATATACTAAGAAGTTTCATTTAATTTTTTAATTCACATTTTTATATAATTAGTGAAAATTGGTACCACTCTGCTCATGTGCCAATGCTTAGCATTTTAATGTAGGTTTTGAATCCTCATAAATGGTGCCTTTTTCTATCACTGAATGGTACAGCAATGGTGCATGTCATCAGTGTCCTAGAGGATTGATGTCTTGCAAACATTGATATTATATAGGCGTTGCTTACAAACTAACAAATTTCGGTCTAAGTTTGAGCCAACATTGATAACATATATGAGGTGGTTTGATACGATTTCTTAATAGAAGTTTGTATATAATGATTGAAAATTGGTACCATTCTGCATATACGTTAACAGACAATTGCTTAATGGTCAAACATAGGTTTGGAATCCTCATAAATGATTTTGCTGTTACTGGAAGAAATGGTATTGATGCATTACATCAGATGCCTAGGACGTTATCTCTTGGGGACGTTGAAATTAAATTGTATTTCGTTGCCTGTATTTCTGTGAAATCATGTTTCGACAATTAATGTTAAGATATAATTGCATATGTTATATCATTAGTAGTTCAATTGGGCATCATTATTGGGGTTCTAAAGTTATCATGAAAATGGCTGGAACTGGATCTACCAGCTATTTTCTGAGTTCATTCCCATACATCTGTGGATATTCTTTTGATTATTTTGAACCTTTATGAATTCAAAACACATTTTGGCTTGAACGTACTGCCCAATTTCCATATCTGAGAAAAGTCTGGAAATGAAATTGTTCTCTAGTTTTCCATAGAAAAGGAAAACTTGAACTGGATATGAAAATGGGGAATGGAAACAGAGCTCTGGGTTATACAACAAAATTTCCTCTCAAGTGTTTGCATATTTTGCTTCAACGTCAGTTTGATGATACCCTACTGATCAATAGTGATTCACTATGTTGTAGATCTTGACTGATGCAGCCTTACTGAAGCGACAGAAGTTGGAGATAGAGGAATTACGTAAACAACTTCAGGTCTGTGTGTTGTACAAATCATTTGATGAATAGTTTTATACCGAAAGAAATGAAAGAAATTTCTCGTTCAGGGATCTCGAGCTGAGGTTCTGGAGCAAGAAATCTTGAAATTAAGAAATGGCATGCTCAAGGTACAATATTTTGTTGTTCAGTTTGTGGAATTCTGATCATCATGTGGAGTACTCTAATTTTAATTTGGCTAACTATTCATGCATTTATGATTATTTGTATGCAGTATGAACTAGAGCGCGAGAAACTTGCGATGGAACTTGAGCAGGAAAGGAAATTGCACCAACAGAGAGATCAGTGCATCAAAGAGCAACAGATGAAAATTGACAACCTTAGCCATCTAGTTAATTTTTCTGATGGTGATCAAAAGTGCTCCAATCAGGTGATGCGCCGGTCTTTGATTTTGTGATGACTCCATCAATTACTTTTTGGTTGAAAGCTGCAACACGTATAGTTGATTCTTTCTGATCTTTTCTAAATGCTTTTTTTTTTTTTTGGTTTTTTATTTTTTGGGTATGGCAGACTCAAGATTTCATTGGACAATGCATTAGTGAGAAAAGCAGTGGCATCGAGAGTATATCTCAGGAAGATGCTTTCAGTACCCCTTGCTTCAAGGCAGCTCCCAATGCCTTTGTTGCCAGAAGATTCAATTATTCAAAGACATCCGATTCTATTTTTAGCCCTCTTCCCGTTACTCTTAGCAACGTGGTAGATGAAGATGCATGGGTGAAATTGAACAAAGGCTACGTAGCTGACCTTGATTCACTTCATATAACTCCTGCAATGAAAGTTCGGTCCTTTTCCTCTGGTGGTGCAAGCCCAGTGAGTTTCATTTTTTGTCTTGCTTTTTCATGAACATTTATAAACTTTTGCACTACATGTCACTCTTGTATGTTGTTAGAATATTTGTTTGGATTAGAATATTTATTAGAACATATTTTTAGATATATTGAGAATATTTGTTTAAAAGATATCATCGGCTGCCACTGCCACCGGCAACCCTGCTCTCCAGCCACCTGTGCGCCTGACGTTGCTGATTCAAAGCCCCATATCATTACCTTAATTCATTATGATTGTTATTTTATTTTGTCAATCTAGGGTTATCGTCTAAAAGCCTAGATCCAATTTCTTATTGTTCGATTTGATGTTTTTCGGGGTTTTCATATTGACTTCTCATGTGTTTGGGGGTTGTCATCTCCTGAGACATCGCCAACAATGAAGAGATGCAGATCTGACCCATAAGTCATGGAAGGTTCCAATATTTGAAGCAGCAACATACATCCACTGTTGTCTCTATTGTTGAGCTACTTTCTCTCTCATCTGCTCGCCACCGAAGTTTTTCGTCTTCTTCCTCGCATTGAGGGTGTAGGTGCTTAACTTTATTGGCACCTCCATTCAAATCAAACATCTTGTGCACTATAGTCCTGTTATAGTTTGCAGTGGAAGCCGGTGTTCATGCTACAGTTCATACTGGCAATCAGTTCAGGCCTTGTTTGGTTGCATCTTTTTGGGGGCAATATTGTCCATTTTGGTTTGTTGTTCTTCGGTAATATTTGTAGTACTTAGTCATTATGGCTACTTGTCACGATGGTAAAATCAGTTACGGATGAATGTCTTGGATCTATTGTGGCAGAATTGTCATACATGAAATTAATGTTGATAGTTACATGAGAGGCATGCTATAATTCCTAGACATATTACCCTTGTTCAATTGGGTAATCACTCCACCCATCTCTTGGCGTCCTCTTAGGCTAGGTCATTGATATGATGCCTCTAATCAGATAACTGGTTATATAAGTAATTTATTTGATTATTGATTATTGATTATACTCTATTTTTCATAAGGTTAGTTTAGTTGATGGCTCATCTGCAAAGTTAAGGGTGTCGGTTTTGCTTTTCAAATACGGACTTTCTGTTTCTCGTTGGTTTCTTTACTTGCCTAATTTTTCGTTCAATCTGCTATCGGTTAATAAGTTTACTTAATAATGTAATTGTTGTATAATATTCTTCTCTACTCACTGTGAGTTTCAAGATTTTACTATAATTGGGGTTACTAGTAGAGGTCACTGTGACTTAGGAGGCTCTATTTATTTGATATAAACTCCAATTCTAGTAGATTGGGTCATCCATCTTTTTCTAGTTTGAAAGGGTTATTTTCAATTTTAACGTATGCTACTGACTTTATAATATGTCAATTTGTCAAATACTATATCATGTCATATTTTCCTCGTGCATATCTGTGTTGCATAGGGGTGAATCTAGATTTGTTGGTTAGTGAAAGAACTTTTATGTGATTTGAAACAATCCTCAGAATGTGGTTTTGTAGATTCAATGAAGTTATATTTGAGTAAATTCACTCGTTGTGACAACAATTTGTGTTCTATTGTCATTATAGTATTGGGTGTATTTTTCTTGTTATTTATCGGGATGAAATTGTGATTATTGGTAGCATAGTACTAGTATCACTATTCCAAATTGTTTCTTCAAAATTATTTTCAGACGAAAGATCTTGAGAGTTTGTAATATTTTCTTGATATTAGTATTAGTAAATGCCGTCATAGCTTTCGTTTCGCAAAGAAAGTACATAGTGGATTTACTTTGAGAAATTGGTATGCTAAATTTAAATCCTTGTGATTCTCTAATATATTCAAGAATTAAGGTATCGCCAAATAGTGGAGATATATTTGCTAAATTGGAAATGTATCGACAATTAGTTGGTAAGATCAATTATGTTAATGTAACTCATCTAGATATGACCTTCTCTATTAGTGTTGTAAGCCGGTTTTGTATTCTCCTCATATTCCTTATTGAGAGGCAGTAATGCATATTAGGAGATATCTCAATGATATATCAGGACGAGGCTTCTTATTCAGTGATCATGATCATATTAGATCAAGGGTTGATGCCGACTAGGTTATATTGTCGTATGATTGAAAATCTACTATTGGTTATTATGTGTTTGTTGGAGGTAAATTTATGTCATGGAAGAGGATGAAACAAAATGTGATAGCTTGGTTAAGTACAAATTGTGAATATCGTGTGTTAGTGTATATTACCTGTGAAGTGATGTGGCTTTGATATTTACTTTGATTATCTCGAGTGTAAGAGTTCTAGGCTTTCTTACTTATTGTGTGATAATCAAGCAGTTATCCATATTATATTAAATTTAGTATTTCAAGAGTGCACAAAGTATATTAAGGTAGATTGTTATTTTATTCATAAGAAACTCTAATGGGACTTAATTTATATTTGTCATATAAAGACTAGAGATCAATATGCCGATTTTCACCAAACTTTTAACTGGAGTTTGAGTCACATATATTTGTAGTAAGTTGAGTATGATTAAAATCTATGCATCAATTTGAAGGGAAGTTTTAGAATATTCGTTAGAATACACTATTAGAATGTCTTAGATTATGATGAAGAATATTCATTAATAAGGTAATATAGTATTTTTGATAATTTACACACACATATATATGCATGTGTGTGTGCGCGCAGGCGTGTATATATATATATATATATATTTATATTTATGTGAATATAACTAATCCTTGTTGGGGGTTTTCTTCTCTTCCTATTCTCACATTTATCTTTGATTTTTAATCAATTAGAACTTTGAAATTTTTTTTGTGACTATATGTTCTTTAGATGAGTGCTTTGAAATCTCTAGGTTTTAGTCGAGGATGCTAGTTGCCAATTGGTGTAATTATGAAATTATGCCGGAAGTGCATCAGTTGTTCTGCAAAGAACAACCATATTTTTGTGATGAAAAACATGTAATCATTCTGAGATTAACTTTTAGTACAAGATTTGAAACTGCTGTAGGTGTGGTTTATCATTGGGAAAACTCAAAAGCTTAAAGCTCTTTCTAACTGCCTAGCATTGTCTCTGAGTCAGATTTCAGATAATCTTCTGTGGAAATTTATGTTTAACTGAGTTGGGCACAATTTTTTTAGGGTTTCACAAATGATTACTACGAACAAGAGCTTCAAAATCTCAGGAAGCAATTGGAGCTTGCTACTAAAGACAAACATGAACTTGAGGTTAGCTTGTCCAGTAATTGCTAATTTTTCCATCTGGCGCTTTGAGATACTTTCATAACGTGCCTTACTGTGTTTTGCATGTATCCACATGATTCACAGGAGAAGCATGAAGAGCAAGTGTTATTAAATAACCAATTAAACAGAGAGTTGGGAGAACTTCAGAAAGAGGTTCAAGTAATTCGAGATATTCCACAAATGTTGTGTGAATCAGCGACTACTTGTAGGGACATATATGAGGATATCTTGTCAGTTGTGCAGGTAAAAACTCTGTCAAAATAGACTTGTGCTTTTGGTTCAAATTCTCAATCAATTCTTTCTTTACGTTTTCCATTATTCTTGATTTCTCCTTTCTTAGTAGGATTTTCTCTGAATTATTTCAACATTTTGACATTTGAGCAGAATTCTGTGGCTGATGAGAAGTCATTTGCTGCCAAGTTTCTCTCTAGCATCAGTGAAATTGGTATAAATCTCTTCTCAACTCTGGAATCTCATATCAAAATGGCTATGGATGGTCGTAGATGCTTTAGCGGAGATAATTCTCTACTCCAACAGCAGTGTAAACTTTTGTGTGAGAGATTAAACAGCACAGTGACCTCATTGGCATCATCAAAGGTACAAAGTGCGGAGGTGAAAGAATCTGGGAGCACAGGGTGCAGCTGTGATTACAAGGTAGCTGCCTGGTTTCAACCGTCCAAATTTTACTCATCAAGAATTATGTTATTATTTTTGTTGTTAGCATGTGCTATTTCCTTTTTAAGATCATGATATTTTATTGATATCATCCATATATTCTGCTCTTTTTGATTGATCAATTATTGAATGATCCAGTTTAGCCCTTATATATAAACAAAGAAAGGGATAAGAGCAGAAAAACTAAGGTTTAGAAGTTTATATATACTCTTTTCCATTTGTCAGTTTGATCTTTGTCAATTGGACATTCGAAAAATTTAAATCATTTTCATGTATTATGTGACTGTAAATTATTTGACTCTCCTAAATACAAGGAACAAATACCAGAGTTTACTGTTTTGATCAAGAGACCTACGTATGGTTTCAGATTTTGATTCACATCTAAATTTCAAATGAAGTGGGCTTAATTTGAACATGCTCTATCAGAGCTCATATTATGCTGAGCCATTAAGATGTTTTGAATGATAGTACAGATGTTTAATCTTATTTAAGATGACCTTGCTCGACATTTATATGAAATTAGCGTAGAACTTCATGATTTGTGAATGTTTAACAGCTTTGATATATGGTGGGTTCGATTATGTTGAGTTCTGAACTGTTTTTTTCATTTGGATTTGGTAAAGGGATTCGTATTTGGGATAGAAACTACTTGCTGGAAGGAGAAACTGAGCAAAGAACTGAACACAATTAAGGACAAATACATTTGCTTGGAACAGAAGCTTGATCTGAATACGCGGCTTCTGGAAGCTTCTAAGGAAAAATACCATGACCTTGAGAGAGAGTTTCATATGCTGAAAGGAGAACGAGACTCTTTGTTTCATAAAGTCTCTGAATCTGCTGAAAAACTTGCACTAGTTTCTGACCAAAGAGAAATGATCTTGAAGGATTACAACAGTGAAGTACGGAAAAGGAAAGATCTCAAAGAGGAGATCAAACGGTTCAGTATTGCCTTTGTCTCTCGGCAAAGATCACTTGCATCCTTCCACAATGAGTTTAAAGCCAGAGTCGTCTGCCTAAGATCCCTGAATTCCCATGCAGCACCCGAGTCTCTCGGGTGCTGAAGATAGATAGTTTCCATACACATTTAACTTATTGAGTGCAGCGTTGCTGGCATTGCTCAACATGATATTAGAAGGAAATGGACGGCGTGGTGTGAGCTCATGTATTCAGTCGAAATTACTTCATTCATACGTGATGAGTTGATGTGCCCATAATCTGAACTCATGGCACGGCTGAGTTGATCACGTATTCATACTGATGCTTAGCGTCTTGGAGTAACCCCACCAGTGATAATTCTGCAAGGATTGTTGCCGTGGTGTCAAATTCAGTTTTTAGTTTTACATGTTTGTTTTCTTTTTTTTTTTTTTTTTTTTGGTTTTTTCAATTTAGAAAAATACTAATCAGTTATCTAGTAGTGTAATTAATTTAGATTGGGCACTATCACCAATGTATTTTGTAATGCTGAGGGGTCAGTATTTGGTAGGCACAAGGGTGTCATGATGTCAGCTTACAAATCGAGGTGTTGACAAGCCGTGACATTGGTGAAGTCGCGTTTGGCATGGGTCTTGTAGAAAGTATTAATAGCCTGTTCATAATATGGCGGATGATGGAATTGTGGTTACTCATCACGTTATGATGAGTGAAGGGTTTCAGGCCATGCTGAGTGGACAATTTGAGGTCGCTATCCAATGTTGGGGAGCAAATGGCAAGTGTTTAACTGAGAGGTGTGAGGGCCTCAGAATTATTCTAAGGGGAAAGATGTGAGGATGGCTGAGAAGGGTTTGATTCACTGAACACGTGTGGCTAAACACCATGTAGAGTGGCACTTGAATGGAAAAGTTATGAGGACTCCAGCACGCTACGTCTCTTTGGGAAATAGCTAGAGAAAGATGATAGATGGAGCCCACTGTGAAAACAACATGCATTAGAGAATCCAATCAGACTATCATATTATATAGACTGCAAGATGGCCATGCATGTGTTCTTATCCAGATAGGTATTTTCGAAGTTTGAATGAATCATCAATAATATGCGGGCACAAAGGCATCTAAACAGGCAACGTTTACTCATTATACAAATTAGAAAAGTCAGCTGATTCTCAATCGAAAAGAAATCACATGTGGTACTACTAAATGATACTCAAAGGGGATGTTCAAATTAAATTGCACGTGTTAATTCCCTTGCTCGTTGGAAGTTTGTCTGATGGAGTCGGAATTTCATCTTAACTTGGTAGCTCGGTAGTACCCATCTCATTCCTCCTTGGTTCGACTCCAGCCTAAGTGATTGTTTGGCTGATATTTAGGGGTGCCATTTTTGTTTAGTGAGTTGTACTCACGCGGGTAACTGACTTGATTTTATGTCGCGTTAAAATGGGTTCAATTTAATTTTAAATGATAAAAGCATTAAGTCATTTTGAAATTAGGTCGTTTTTCTAAGTTGAGTTTGTGTCTTATCGTAATAGAATTTCTCCTAATATTTGTGTGGTGTTCAAGCAATGGCATTGGGATGGGCTTGAAATTTACAACCCTATTCCCATCGAGGTAGAGGCTGTGGATTGGGCATGGGACACCTTTGGGCTAAAGACCACATGAAACACCCTTTGGCACATGCATTATTCTAAAATCTGCCCAGAAATTCCTATAAAATTTACAAGGAAGGAAAAAGCTGAATAGTGAGATGGGTTTAAGCGAATGCAATTCTTCAAATATCAGAAATTACACAGCCATTTTAAGTAATAAGTACACAATACAATACCTAACCTTAAAGCTTGTGACAACTCGTTGGAAACAAGCTCAACAACCCAGAACAGATAGATCTAACAATTGCCAGATTGTCTACTAGGTCATGCTTTAAGAGGGTATATACGGCACATTCAATTAGGGTACGACCCCCGTCCTTGAAATAAAGAAACTGATTTTGTTCTGACGGCATGCAATCATGAAGAGAATCACACGCTAAAATCGATTTGATCCTTTCTGAGTGCTGCTGCATCATTTGCCACCGGAATAAAGCATCATTACTCATAAAGCGTTATTATTAAACTTGAAGTTAGCCTTTCAAGTTCGCTTGGATCACAACAGCTCCCTCCTGCACATTTTCTTTATTCCTCAGACTACTGAACCGGTCCTCTCACGTGAGATAAAGAAAAACAATCATTTTCAGTATCACATGGGATTAAGGCGTGCTAATTTGCTTCCACACATAAAATTTTTTCAATATTATAACATGAAATTGATTCAAAGTTAGAAATAAGAATAAAATTATCTCAATTCAGAATGATATGATTGGTTTTAACGAGGACCAAAACCTGAAGCTCCATAACAACAAACTACAAAAACAGTGTCATAAAATCACACTACTTGGGTCTACTATATCGATTTACTCAACCTAGTGCATCAGCCCATCACTACAAGCTGAATCGCATGAATCATTACAAGCCATAAAACACTGAATTGAAAATTACAAGTGGTAAGCCATGAAAAACTAAGTTTCCATCTTATGAACCACAGGAAAAAGGAAGAGAAAAAAAAAAAAAAAAAGCAAGAAGTTTCCATCTTATGAAGCTCAGCGAATTACTGTAACTGGCAAGATTAAACTGTGTGGATGGAAAAATGCAGCAAGAATGAATCACCTGCGTAATCTACCGTCGGGAATGAACCACCAGCATAATCTACTTCAGAAGGGGACTGTTTGCCACTGCAGTTTAGCATATATCATGGCATAGAAGAAATCAATGTTCAGATTGAAATGTCGAAGGATGTGCTACTTGTTTGCATCTATTCTGTGTCTAACCTTCCTTATTCCCTTCCCATGTCAATAACTAGAATGAAAAAAGAGAAAATGTTAACGTCAAGTCTGGCCAGGCTCCAATGCAGACTTTCTGATGGGGAGCATCGAGGATATATACACATCAGCAAGTATAACAACCAGAGGAAGTGTAACTTTTCCAATACCTTGTGCACAAACAAGAAGTATTGACCAAGAATCATCACCTTCAGTTAAAAATGGAACCCCCAAATGTCAGCAAGAACATGAATATGTCAATTGGGACAATCAAATCTGTCAACTTATCATTTGTTGCATGAAAAAAGAGAAAAATGTAAAAGATAGCAGGCTGAATTATCATGATATTATCCATCTAGCACAGCTCATGTGAAGGGAAAAAAACAATCAAGCATAGAGATTTAAACAGAGTACCAGATTGGATCTAAGAAAAGACTACTGGATTTCTCCATCCTCCCCAAGCTCCCCATCTTCAAGCTCCTCGTACCCGCCATTTCTTCGTGAACCATCACGGTGATCCTTCTTGTGCCTTTTATGTCGACTTTCACCATCCGAGTCCGGTGAGGGTTCGTGCTGCAAAACGTCCATCATTACACGTTTTGCTATTTCAAAACCTTAAAAGGACTACTACTGAACATTAAGAGCCAGTACCTTTCTAGATTTTTTCCTGTCACTGCCATGATGACGAGATTTCTTGTACTCCTCTTTTTCATCTCTATCAGAGCTGACATCATCACCAGCATCATGTTGCCGCTTTCGGTGCTTCTTTTCTCTGTCTTTGTCCTTCTCTCTTTTTGTGTCTTCTCGATAGCTGTCATCCAGAACTTCACTGTCTGTTTCATCCTTTCTAGACCGTTCCTTTTTCTTCTCTCTTTCACGCTCTCTCTCTTTCTCCTTTCTCTCTTTCTCCTTCCTTTTCTCCTTCTCCTCTCTCTCTTTCTCCTTTTTGGCCTGTATTTTTTCCCCAAGAAAGTAACAAACACCCCCCCCCCCCCCCAAAAAAAAAAGAAATAAAAGAAAAGACAGAGAATATCAAAAGGCAAAAAGATGTCACTATTTGATCATGTAACATGACAGCATATTTGAGTAGCAAATAAATGAGAACAAGAATTAAAATCAGATCTGTTTAACTAGAAGAAACTGCCAGAAAGAACTCGAGATGAGAAAGCAACCAATTATAGAAATATTCTGACAAAGTCCGCTTCGAGCTACACAGAGACTATTACTTTCCCTGATTCCAACCATCAGGAAGCACCTTAAGTCTAAAAGAGAGCTTCCTCTCAGTGTCACAACTTCCCTGCTTCACCTTCAATAATTAAAAAAAAAAAAAGATATCCTAGTACCCTATGTTACAGATAATGACACAAACTGAGCCAATCAAAGATGCCAAAATGCTCCAGACACTTCTTATTTTGCATGTTCAACGTCATTTTCTTTTTGGGGAAATGTCATCCATCCTATCTTCACAAGGAATTTGAAAATCTCAGCAACATGTAGTTAACTAAAACACCCATCATAAAGCCCAACGCCAAGAGATATTCATAAAGTATCCTGCTATTTAAATTTGGCAATGACTGAACCAAAATCTAACAGAAATTAGAACCAACGAAGTGAAGGAACATAGTTAACAACAAATAAACTATGGGAATTGTCAACAAAACCAGGAAGCATACAATTCGAATATAACAGAAAACTACAGAAGGACGATGAGGTCTGTGCACACTAATAAAACAATTTGTTGCCATACAAAATTCGAGGGCATTTGATGCATGTAGTAATCAGGCTTGGTTTTTACACAGATAATGAATTGATAACAATTGCCACCCAAATTCACTACAAGTAAAATGTTGACATCACAATGTATGGACCCATTAACAGGGACACCCAGAAAATATCCTACATTGAAGCAAATATATCGAAATCTAATATGTACTAGATGTAGTACTGATCTACCTATCACTTATCACAGATAAGAAAAAGTTAAGCACATAGATAACAAAAAACAGCTGATATATGAGGATCTCACCTTGTGGGGGTGTGAAGAAGGTCAGATATATGTAGTCATATTCGTGCACTCAATAAGAGGCTGAATTGAAGGCTTAAACCTATAACTTCCAGATAACCATGGAAAAATATTACCGTTAACACACCCTCAAGGTAAGCACTCATATACGATGCCTAATTTACTTGCAAACTTACCGGTGCTAAATACTCTGGATCTTAACTCTCAACCGTAAAACAAGCATTCCATCGTTAATTCTCATGACAACTTTGCGCTAAGAAACCTTCAAATATACGTGATTTTCTATTTCAACCAAACAGCGGATATTTATTGTTTCCACATTGTTTGAGGTAGCTGAAAAAGTTATATATACAGGACTGTACGAGAGAGAGAGAGGGAGAGAGAGAGAGAGAAACAAATAAAGAAAGGCATGGAAGACGCAATGCAAATCATTAATTCCATGAACCAGCATACAATCACTAAATAATGCAAAACTAAAGATACCTTTTCCTCCTCGCGCTTGCGTTCCTTCTCTTTTGCCTTATCTTGCAGGTGAATGATGTAATCCTCAAAGAACTCCCTTGCTAAACTCTCTTCTCCAATCGCTCTGGAAAAGTTCAAGTATGAAAATCAGATACAGAAACTGATGCAAGCACAGCCACAAACAGAAATTCCAATACGAGCTAACCTGTACTCTTCACTATCTTCAAATAGTGGCTTACAGTCATCCCAAGTAGAAGATACATCTATTTCCTACAATGAATCACGAAACCCGTGTAAGAATCCTTTGCTCCACAACACAACAAATTAGGTATCAGGAAAACTCATTTTTGACAGATTTTTCATAATCATTGGGGGGGGGGGGGAATGGAAGGCAAGGTAAAGCAGAAATAAGAGAAATCTTCAATTTATAGTAATCCATCTCAGAACTCCCTAGAGGGGGAGAATTGCAGCAAATGAGTTGGATAGTCACATCCTTTCATAATTTATAGTTCGTCAACAAAAATATGCATTCAAAAAAGTGCAAAAAAAAAAATCAAAACATCATACTATTTCTTCTATTTTCTGCTATCCATCCGGTAAATACACTGGGGAAGTAGTTTCTTCAATTCCCACAAAAGTTAACCCAAAAGTTGCAAAAGATTCTCTCCATACCTTGAGGGAATGCAAAAGATCAGTAAACTCATCTGCAAGACGCTGGCGCTTTTTAGCTTCTTTCTCCTCCTTCTCTTTGATCCTCTCAAGGAACTCCTCAAATACAAGCTGCCCCAAAACAAACAACCATCATGAAGCTCTTGTATGGGCATTTTGCACAATCAGAAGACCAAGATGAGAATACTCATGATAAATCTGCCAATATACACACTGAATACACAAGTGGAGGGAAAATATTATGTCACAACATCACAAACAAAAGTATCATTCATTTCAGTATGTGACATTGGCCACAAAATCCACTTCTGGCACTACACTGCTATGTAGCACAGAAAAAGACCGTGCAACAAGGTGATACGGAAACAAGTTCAATGGGTATTTCCAAAAAGCATAGGAATCCGAAATGCGAATTAAAATACAATGTATAAATATAATTATGAAATATTTGAATTTAAAAACTTCATACAACGTAATTTAAGTGTTTAAGAGCCTTAAATAAGAAAGCATGCCCGGCCCTCTCTCTGTTCCCTCCCAAGTCATTCTTGTAAGTTGATTTTATTTTCCTCTCCTTCCCAGTAATTCTATTTATCTACTTCCTGAGTCACTCTTGCCCTCCTAACTCCTCTTCTACCATCAGCAGAGGCAGTGGCCTTCCATTTCTCTGTGCAGAGGAAGCGGTGAACCTTCGGCACACACCTTGCTACACCATGTAACTCTCTCTGATTCACTCCTCTATCTATCATCTCTCTCTCACAACATTCTGTTTTTCTCTTTCTTGGGGTTTTAGATCATCAAATCATAAATTTGATTAATGAATTTATGCTTCCATCTTTTTCAAAAGGTTTCCCATGCATTTTTTAAAAAAATCTGACAGTTACCAAGCTTTTCTCTTGGGTTTTTTTTGTGGAAAACACTCCCTGAATGCAAGACACAGGGGACCTGATTTTTCTATTCATAGCTCCACTCTAATTCGGAACAATAAATTTGCTTATCACACCACTATGAATTTCACTTCAAAAAGGTTCAAGCAAGGCATTGAATTACATAAAACCCAAGTACTCAAACTCAACAGGTAGTCAGAAACGCACCACCATAATTTCCAAAGATTATAGTTCACAATAATAAAGGATAAATTCCATATAATTCTAGACCCAAGCACGTGAATGTGCACCTAAACACCAGTTACAGAAAAACAAAACTGCAAATACTAGAGAGCCAAATCCCTGCTGCAAACAAAAGAACAATTTCGATCAACTTGCAACTCATGATTATTAAGTTTGGGTTCAGAGCACATAAAAAAATGTAATGGATGGCAATATCGATATTGGCACTGCTCGTAGCTATATCAAGTATAATGATTGATATTTCGAAAATCGGCCAATATATCATGGTATCTGGACGATATTGTGGCATACACAATTTGTCACCGTATTGATAAATATCAAAATTGGGGGGCCGGTAGCAAGATATATTAGTAGATATTTTAAGTATCGACTGATATTTCATTTCATACAATCTGATATTTAGTAGAGTAATGCATTGAACATAAGTGTGAATTTGAAAAAAAAAAAAAAAAAAACCCACACAGGAGGAGGCTCCAAAGCTCAGCACATTTTTTTTAGCTCAGCAGTCAGCACAAATTACTCAATTAGAGATTTTAATTATCACACTCACAAGAGATCCAAGAATGTGAAGAGATGCACCAGTCAAGTAAGACGTGACTAATAATCAATTTAGAAGCACCCTCCAGCAAACATGCTGTCTGAGAAAGTTAGAACAGCACTAAGTAAGAAGCTCAAATTTAGTAAACGAGAAGCTGATAACTAGTCAACTCTATAGGCAATCACTGACTAAGAAGCTCAAAACTACTCAACTCTATAGGCAATCACAGGAATTTCATTCCAACATGTTAACCCAGAATGAAGAAGGGGATGAAGGTAGCTGCATGTTATAAGACGAGAATATGAAGGATTGATCAAGTAAACAGCAAACCAGCCTCAATTCATGAAACACAAAGCATATGTGACATAAACAATCATGCAGTACCTTTTGGTCATAAAATCGAATACCTATTCAGGCAGACCGAGAGGGCAAGTCCCAATACGCGGGTAACTGAAGTCTACTTGTCAAGTAAAGCCTACCTTGTCTTACTAACGCTATGACACAAATATACTGTATTTGCTACAAGCCTGCCCTAACCATGATATCTATCAAGCTCTATTTATAAATGCTTATAAGCAGCATAATATCAATTGTTGTTTAATTCATTAACAAAGCATCGAATCTCTTTACATTTATAAGAAGTAATACACAGGTTTCTTGAACAGTAATATCAACGTGTGTGTAGAGAGAGAGAGAGAGAGAGAGAATAGATACCATTAAATTGACATCTGATATTGGTGGTGAACCAATTTCATCTGCGATGGATGCCTTAAAGTCCTCATATCTCCATGTTGATGTCATAGTGATCTGGAAGGGGGAGAACACTTCATGCAATTACATTTTTATGAAAACTTTTACAAGCAGAAGCACCATCATAAATATAAAGCAGCGGCTATGTATTATAAGCAGAAGCGCCATCATAAATATAAAGCAGTGGCTATGCATGATAAAGCAAAAGCACCATCATAAATATAAAGCAGTGGCTATGTATGATAAGTTTATTTTGTCTTACCTTGCACAACTTCATCACGTCTTTAATTCTAGTCTTATCATCATGATACTGTCGAAAGAGAAAGATGAACAGAGTTAAATGTACGAATACCACACTTGGTTCATTAGTTTCAAACACAGACAAATTGATGCAAGTGTAAGGAATCTGGTTAACTGCCTTGACATGATCCATTCAAGAGATTTTTAGGGTACAAACTGCATTGAGGGAATGTATCCAAAATAATATGCTCAAACTCATTAATGAAGAGATGGCAGGGGATGTCCAGCTAGGATGCTGAACTCTCAGACGGGGCTTCAATTCTAGAAGAAAACAAAGATACAGCTAGGGACAGATGGACACAAAGGCCGGAAGGGGCTTATGCCTGCCTGGTCCCCATCCAGTTAGAAGCGCCTTTGTATACCAGTAGGAAAATAAGATTTTCTTTGACAGTGGCCCCCCCAAACAGATCTAAAAGCTTTTATGAACATCTTTTACATGCAAAGCTGAGCAGAAAATACTCTATGGTAATCACTTAAGCCTTTTTAATGCTAACAGTCAGGATGACGCTTGTCTACTCTTTCTAAATTTCTTTCTTTATTTTTTCAAATAGCTAACTTTTACCCAACTGTCAACTGGCATTCACTCCTACGTGTCATTCCTCTATCATATCTCAAAACTCTCATCTGATCATTCCACTTCACTTATTTTTCTTTCTTTCTCTTTTTACCCCTTTGCTACATTTTATTACTCTGTTCCACCATTGTGGTCATCTTGGCCGATAGAATCTTGATCTCTGGGCTGTTTACGATCCACAAAACAGAAGGGTTCATGGTATGTTATTTTATTGAGCTCTTGTAGCTAGAGAAGATGAAGGTTGAGTAGCAAGAAATTGACCTAGTTCATTTCTTGACATGGAAAGCTAGAAACAAGTTTCTCAAGTACTCATTCACCGATATTAACATGAATATTTTTACATATGAAAAGAATTTTAATTTATGTAGGCCTAAAAGATGAACATTTTCAGGTTAGTATATCTATTTATCCTACTTTGATCACCTTAAAATTTCATGGAGTAGCATTCTGCAGACATACAGAGATTTACATCCAATCGTCCATGCAATTAACAGTTGAGGTTTTTATGCTAACTTCCAGCAATTTTATGCCACATCATATAATTTAGAATGGAGCTTTGCCAAATGACCCACCCATTATAACTCACTTTCTACATGTAGGGCCCATTGGGATTTTAAAAAAAATATATATAAATGAAAATGGGCCCTACATATAAAGATCAGGTTGCAGGAGGGTTGTAAATGAGTTGGAGGTTTAGCATTTCTCTTTGGTATTCTTTGGTTCATTGGTTGCAATATGAATCATCCAATGTAATATAATTATTGGCTTATTTAATCCAGACAATAGGAAAAATCAACAACTAATGAAGCTCATAAGGAGGCTGGAGCAATCATTCTTGGTTTAAGATATTTTCTCATTTGTTAAAATATTCCCCAACGGTAAAGTGCCCTATTCTCTCCTATATTACTGCTCCTATGTCAAATTCCTGTGTCTGCCACCAGATACAGGTGGATAACAAGAATAGAAAGCCATTATTAGTTAAAAAACAAAGATGCCATTGCAGACAGGCCAATGAACAGAAAGATAGTCACGCACTTAAGAAAGCTATTTGTATTGACATTGGCCTATGTATAAAGCAAACATTAAATGATAAGTCCCCATGGAAAATGTGGTCCCACATGTAGGCCCATGTTGAATTGATAGGTTAAGTTAACGCATGCTTTAGAGCTAATTCGTTGCCCTTGCTTAGCTTTAGTGTTATTTGCTTTGATTTCATTTATTGATATTTATTGTTGCATTTTATTTTGGTTAGTGGTCAACATTTCAAAAATTTCATCCCTTGATTTTTAACTTTCTTAGGAGTTCATAAAAGTAGAAACATCGTATTTTCCAAGTTATCTTGTACATTGTTAGCGTTGAGACACAAATAGATGTGGGTATGATTCTGATTTACCAGGTAAAGCTACATTGTACTCTATTTACTTGTGAGAATAAATATATACCATTTGAGGTCGTTCAATAATGAGGAGAAATGCAATGTTCTTATTTAAGTTTAATTAATAACACAAATGGCAGTTTAAGATATGATATGAGGGTTCTAATCTACATTGCAGGTGGCATCAAAACCAATGTAGTACAGACTATAGCTAACAGAACAAAATCAAAAATGGAAAACAAATAAAAAAATAAAATGTTATGAGTTTATTGCTCAATATCTGAGGCTTCTAAACTTTGCATATATTTGTGTTAGGGAAGGGAGCTTGCCCATGCAACCAGATTTTACATGGAGAACTCCATTAAAATGATAAGCCAGAGATCAAGTAGAGAAAGAGAGAAGGGAGAATACTGAACAAATGAACTTGGATACAAGAAACTAACCTGGTTCTCCAATTCTTCAGCCATGTCATCAAATAGATCTTTTGGAGTTGAACCAGAGGTATTCCGTGCAACAGCAAGATAAGCTGATGATGTTTTAACCTTAAATTCACAAAAACAAAGTATTAACAACAGACCTTCAATATTATAGCAAGTTCAAGTCATCCATTATCAACATTTTTTCCTTAGTGTACTGTAAAGTATACAATTAATTACCTACCTTTTCGCAATATTCACGCCAATGAGTTTTAGCAGTGAGAACACCAGCAGCAATATCAGCTTCCAACATCTTTCGAAATTCATCTCGAGCTTTTCGCTCTGCTCTCCTTAATTGTTCCTTAAAAGTTTAACAGGATGGCCCCATAAGAACACAAATGAAACCAAATTTGGTCAATGATGAAAATAAGACATAAAAGCAGACAAATCAAAAGACCATAAGAAATGCATTCAACAAACACCTTCTGGGTCTTCTTCTGCTCCTCCTCTTCTTTCTCCAAGTCGCGAATGTAATCCTGCCAAATAAGAGATGTCAATAAGATATTCCAGGAAACAATCACAAATTCAGAGGATATGTAATGAACCTGAAAAATTTCCAAGCGGTCAATTTTTTCTAGGCGTGAGCATCTCTCATCATCCTCTAACAGATCTTGAACTTTCCTCCAATGGCTGTTAACCTGTGGAATTGAAAATAACAAACATAACAAAAATCAACAGTGGCTATCAACAAATAAAAACTGAATTCAGGTTCACAAGAATGTACCTTAATGAAGTCACATGATTCCAGAAACTTCTTATACTCTTCCCTATTTCGCCTATACTCTTCTTGAGCCTTCACCTTTTCCTGAATGATATCAAAATCCATAGTACTCGTAAGCAGCAAAAAGGAGTCTGGTAGTATGATAGCAGAGAATTGGTGACATGTAAATAATAAAGAGGCTCTGCCTGGATAGACAATTCTGGTAATATTTCTGTTCTCTACTACTGAAATTTTCCAATAAAGCTTGATTCCTTCCTACTACCTTTTCGTTCTTACCATGCCAAACATCCTAGGAGGCATCACATGTAAGTACCTTATTGCTCCATCCCCACAGGAGCAGGGAACCCCATATTTATTGCCCTTTCAAAATCTTATTGCATAGCAAGACTTACTAAGTCCCATTCTGAAGCGAGTTTTTTATATTGTAGTTCATCTCACAATAAGCATTGTAAGACTTCCCTGGCTCCATCTTTTCGGATGGTCACCCATATGCTATCTTTCCATTTCTATTTTTCTTCTTTTGAGAGAGGCAACAAGCAGCTTGAGTTATAAAAAAAAAAAGAAAACAAAGAAAAAACAATGAATAACATAGTTGGAAGGAACCAGCAAAGTTTATGAATTGGTTCACTTCATTTTCTTCAGAACAATGAACAGTTCAACCAGACAGCTCTTACCTTCTTCTGTAGTTCCACCAAGTAATTTTCAAATAGCTCTTCACGATCTCTAACTCTTTCAACAGCCTTAAACCGCTCATCATCTTCAAACAAAGTGATAGCTTCACTGGTCATACAAACAAAATAATTAAGACATCAAAAATTGAACTGGAAGTTTTATTGAATCAACAGTCTCTCCCTAGTGATTTAAACAAGTAGATTTAGACTTATATGTCGGAATTCCAGAAACCTCCATTTCATAGATGATGTAAGCTCCTTTGACTCCTGTGGGACAGATTAAAGGACAATTTAATTGTCGTATCAACAGAAGTAGCCAAATTGAAATTAACTCAAGTGGACAACATTGTATCAGCAAAATGCAACATACTTCCAACATTTTTATGAATTCTTCCTTTGCTTTTTTCTGTTTGATGCGTCGCTCCTCAGCCTCCAGCTTCTTCCGTTGGCCCAAGTACTAAATATGGTACAATCATGTTATTATAAAATCAAAACTTCCTGTTCAACAAGAGCATGGGATGCCTAGCACGCTATGATTATTGTAGCATTGACATACCAAAAACAAAGGTCACGTCAAAGAGATTGTCAAAGCAGAATCAAGAAAATAATACCTCATTAAATGCTTGCTTGCGCTCGCCTAGTGTTTTCAGGGCCCGGTATCTTTTATCATTGATTATCACTCTCATTGCCTGAAAAAAGATTCAGTAATTAGTGTAAAAAATTGCAGATATATCCGCAATAAGAAAAGGAATATTAATTGTTAGTACTTGATCCCAGGTCCAATCAGAATGTACATCTGCAGACTCCAGAAGCATTTTGAATGCATTTTTTGCCTCCTGAACAAAACAGAATTGAGTAAACAGGTCAAACCGTTACTAAAGGCCAAATAACATTAGCAAGATGTCAAGTAGTTATATAATGAAGGCACAAAAATGGTAGCATTATAGTTTGTACCTGCTTGTTGGAAAATACAAGAGGTTCATCATCGATAGTTTTCTCCTCCATTTGAGCCACATTAACTTTACCAGCGACAGGCATCCCTTTTCTTGCTTCCTGCTATTCATGTGAATTCAATAGGACACTAGGAAATCGCTAAATCACGTAAAACTCTCAACCTATGAAGCATGGGCATGGATGCCAGGTAAGGACACAGCATGACGCATAAACTATAACACAGTTTTCCATAAAAAGGGCACGAAATGCTAAGGACATGTCGCTCAAAAGCTGTGGTTTCTAATTATGATGGAATATGATTGATAAAACAACATATTTTATACTAAATAAGAAATCAAAAAAATCAAAAACTCCATGACAATGCAAATGGAATATCCATAGACACTAAGATTCTCTAAATAACTATATTTCTTTAAATTGCACTGGAAATGAACACTGAAAACACTTTCCCCTAATCTCTCTCTCTCTCTCTCTCTCTCTCATTGCTAGTGGGAAGAATTCTAGACCATCTAAAGCTCTCTCTCTCTCCCTCTCTCTCTCTCTGTAAGAGAAGGTTCAAAAACCGTTTCTTTCCAACAAGAGTATTTTAATACCCACAAAAGTAGGTTTATAAGAGTCAATATTGTTTTTTAAAGAATGAAAAATAGCCAAAGCACATCCATTGCATTTCCCCAACATGTTCCAATTAAATACGAATTCTGAAGGTGTTTGAGAGTGCCAGTGTTGTCTAATACTGACACATTTCCCCATAAAAGTGTTATACTTCCTAGCTCGCAACACAAAAGTTTGCATCTTCATTTGGCGAAACAAGAATAAGAACTAGAATTACATAACCACCCATAAAGAGTAAAACAAATCATCAGTTTCCCCTTGATAAAAACATGTCACATTAATCACCAAAAGGCAACCCAGGAAACTATCTAGGTCACACATACCTCAAGATCCAGAATAGAAGCTCCGTCTACAAAATTTGCAACTTCTTCAGATGGTATCTTGTCAGAGCCACTCCTGCAAAAACCATTAGATGAATATTAACAACTACAAAAACATCACAAAGGTGGGTACTTGCTGTACAAAGACAGAGAAGCATGGAAAAAACTTTGGGATAGAAGGGGAAGAGAGAGAGAGAGAGAAGAGCAGCATAAGAGGAAGACTATACATCAAAGCTGGGCTGGAAGTGCTTGAAGGGCCAGAGATATTAGTGCTTCCAGAAGCCAAAGTGGGTGCATGATTCACAGTCACCTTTGGAGAATGAACTCCAGCAGCAGTGGTCAGAGCAGATGAAGGAATGACAGGAATGGTAGGTGATGCAGCGTCAACCACAGCAGAGGGACTAACAGCAGGTGGAACTGTTTGTGGGCTTGGTGCAACAGCAGGCATGGTCAAAGAACTACTGGAACCAGCAGGAACAGTTGCAGCTGAAGATGCATCAGTGGATGTGGCAGTCCCAGAAACTGAAGAATCGAAGGTTTTCCCTCCTGACAGTACTCCCTGGTTACCTGCTTTTTCAGCTTGCTCACGAGCCAACTGGAACCAATAGTCTCATTTTAGTAAGAATAGAAGCAGAAGCAATGCAACAGTCTCACCCTCAAATTCCCCCCCCCCTCCAAAAAAAAAACCAACCTTAAGTTCCTCAGGCATCGTCCATTTTGATTGCTTCGTAACCTTGTTGTAATAATACCTACGGAAGTTGTAACATAACAAACGTTTAAACAATGGAGGAGCATGCCGAACACCAGCCAATGCAATATCCACAATCACAAGATATTAATATTGCGTAAAATGGAAGGTAAAACATACTTCCTTCCATCTGCGGTTGTGAACTCCTTCCAAACAGTCGATGCATCTGCTCTCTGTCATGACACAACTTATTAGGTACAAATGTAGATGGAAAAAGAATTTGTAGTTATAAAGTGCTTGGACGAGTAGGAAGTTAAGTAAACTATATAAAATAAAAATAAAAAAAACTATGTGATATTCACAATATAGGCAAGCTGTACAACAAAGCAAGAAAACCCAAAGATTAAATAAGACAAGGAAGAAACAATCACATCTGATATGCCAAACTAATTTTGATGACGACATTTGATACATTGTACAGTGGAACCAAGATTCAAAACAGAGATCAACTTGAAGCTCCAGTTTCACATAAAAATAAATAGGTGTGATCACATGTCACTGTATCAGCAATATACTAGCAAATGCACATGAAGAAGAAAATCTACGTGAAGCAGGTCAATGTTTCATAATTCTTGACAAAACCTTAAACAAAAAATGGTAGAAGAACAAGAACAAATTGTAATTAGCATTATTAGAAACAGCTTGCTCCTAATGCTATTAGCAGAAGCAACTTCCTAATTGATTGATTCATCGAGAATGTTATAACAGAAGATAACTCTGAAATTTTTAGAGTTCCAGTCGTTTCACATCAGGTCACAATACGAAAGGCAACAGTCAGTACTGACCAGAACCATGCCATGGAGGAGATTGATTCTAATCCACTATAATGTAGAATGAGTTACACCACCCGAGTAAATGCACATTATAGGGGTACCAGTAATATTTCATCTTATCCAAAGGATCCTTTGCTTAGACACATGGTTTGACATAACACAAGAATAATTACAGACTACAGTTAAACAAAGAAATACATCTCATCCTTCAACTAGAAAAGTATAAACATGAGAACAAAAAATCAGTTACTAAGAGGACTCCCCCTTCCTCAACAGTCAAAGCGGGCTAATAATAGGTTTAAATGAGTTGCTTGGTCCCACTAATAATTCATAGAGTAGCCTAATGTAGATTTTTCAATTCTCTGTTCTGGCCTCCTCGATGAAAAGACAGCATATGAATGGACAAATACTGAATCATTCTAGTTATGTCATGATTTTCTTATCATTACACAGCTCCGATGCAGTAAAGTACCCATGTCATAGAAAGATTGCTTATACACTCAAAGGACAGGTTCATGTACATAATCAAAAGAGGCAACATACACACACACAGGCACACAAGTGTGGCCACCTATAGGAGTGAATATGCAATCAAGCAATAAAAAAGCAATAAACTAGTCCAGCTTGGCTCAGACTTCTACTATGTTCATGGATAGAAAAAACTAATAATAATATAGGGTGACAAAGTTCTTTTGAAAGGCACACTGCCAGTGAGTAATAAAGGATTGCAGTAACACAATCTGCAAACACAATAAATTTCATTTCCCTTTCTTTTGCTTACTTCTGTCAACAAGAATAAACAATGAACACGGAATTACAAACCTAAAAATCCCAAAAAAAGGCATGACAAATCCATAATCTGCTCTACATAGTATACATCACTTAACTTGGATGATGTGACAGGACAGGAAGAATCTTTGCAGAACAAAGTCCATATATGGGACAAAAGGCAGACAAATTGTGGAAAATACAAATACAAACAATAACTATAATAAAGATATTCGGGAGAAAAGAAGCAAGAAAATCTGTTAACAGACTTAAGGAAACTACGGAAACAGTGCTGTCTGCCATCCAAATGTCATGCAAAAATCAACCACAAAAGTAAAGTGGGAAAAATTTGATACTCAATTCAATGAACAGAAAATTGCATATCTGCACATACTACCTCCCCACCACCACCAACCCAACCAAAAAATAGGGGGAAAAAAAATGAACCAAGATCAATGAGACAGAAGAAAAGATAATAAGGCAAAAAGAACCCAAAAAACCGAGTGCCTAAAATAGAAAACATAATGAATTGCTAAGAAAACAACCATCCTCCATGAAATCATTAACAATATAATCAACTGAGGGACAAAAGAGGTTGCAAAACTGAAAATCTATGATTAGTTTGAAAAGTAGAATCTTCTAAATGTATACAGCCATCCAGATTCAGCCCTCATTTCCAACAAAATGACGACATTATACTTGTGGGACTTGTGCAGTAGACTCAAATCCTGGAGAAGCCCAAAACAGTAACAATCATATGAAAGAAGAGATGCAACAAACTACAAAGATTAAGTGGCTGAAGGAGAAACCCTTGTATATGCCAGCATCATGTATATAGAAAAACTAAAACATCCTACTGTTATTGGTAGAGAAAAAGTAATATTCCACCATAAAGGGACTACCATGATGAAGTCCTGATTCTACAGAAGCAAAGGCAATCCTATCATTAGAGATTTGGTAGCAAATGATGTGATACCACGATATGAACACTGACAAAAAAAAAACATTTTGTTTAATTCCCATTAGCTCCTATTTATCCTAGGAGGAAAATATAACAACAAAGGCAAAAAGATAGCTTCATGATTTTCCTTGGTCCCTCATTTTCCTTGGATGCAGATATAACACTAAAATCTCCACGAAGGGCATGGCCCAGTATTACTATGATGATCAGGGGAGACAAGATAATTTCATGATTTTTTTTGGTCCCTTATTATCTTAGGGTACAAATATAACAATAAAAAATCCCAATGCCAGCATGACCGTGTATCACTATGATCACTGGGGGAGACACCTAAGTCATAATCTATGAATGCAAGGTCATATTCAAATAAAAACAGAAGAAAAGACAAAAAAGCAACTGTTTGAATCCAGGATTGGGTATAATAAGACAAATAAAGTGCAAGTATGAGACCAACACATAATAAAAAAAAAAATGATCAGGTGGCCCAGGATCATTATTATCCAAGACACCAACAATGCCTCTAGCCCAAGTGACAAAAAGGTGGCGCAGTACACAAGGATGACCCTACAATTGTGAAACATGGATGAAAATATCAATATTACTATTAGATACGACTATATCAGTATCGGACATATTAGATTATATGTGATGTAGGGCATACTAGAAGAAAAGCTTATATTGAGAATCATAATCTAACAAGCAAGTATCGGCTGATATATCATCCGTATTTGCCCGGATATCGGCTAATATATTGTGATATATATCCGATACAACAACATATTGCAGTTTTGCCGGAAAATACTAGTATTGGATGCAATACTGATACATATCGTCTATTATTCAAGTATCATTCGATATATTCATCCATGAAGAAACCCAAAAATGTTCCAAATGACAAAAATAAATGTAAATAGCAAATCATTGCCAGCCTAGAAAAAGTGAAGCCACCTTCACAGTGAGCATTTAGAGCAGTTGACTTGCCATGCGTCTACAAACCAGTGGAAGAACATGCAAACAAAAGGAGAATTGGAATAAAACAATTTTGGTCATTTTGAGTTCTTTCAATTTAAGTAACAATTGCCAACAACCATAAATGAAAGCATAGCAAACAATTAACAAGAATAAAGAGGTCACACAAATCAATTAAAACTGCATGCTAACAAAGAGAGGTCATACCAAATTCTTGGCAAATTATTAAAATAATAATAATAATAAGGAATCAAACAGGGAAATGGCTCACCTCTAGAGGTGTCATCAACTCCAGAGGTTTTTCCCAGCTAGATTGTCTAGTTTTCTTATTGTAGTAATATCTGTTCAGAGAGGAAAATGTTATACAAGGAGCATTGTTTTGAAGGAAATTAGACTGGCAATACAAGTAATAGCCAATGACAAAACAGTAACTACAAAGCAAGTATCATCCAAGTTAATTTTTCCTTTCCCCAGTGAACATCTTAAACATCAGGGCTGGAATCTTGCAAGGAACAATACTTAAACCTTCTACCATCAGCAGACGTATGCTCTTGCCAATCAGATGCAGACTGTTGAGCAGCATCAGCAACATCGACAGCCTGAATTTCAAGCAAGTGCAAAATATGAAATGCCCTTTAACAGTTTAAGAAAGCAAAGTTGAAAACAGCCACACAAATAACCTCATTTATAGAACAGTATTGAAATTTATAAAATTCCTCATTTTTTCTTGGCCAGAAGCATACAAGGAACTCTGGAAAGAGACGGTTGAAAGAATGGCAGCTAAAATGTTGGCAAAATGGTGCCAGGAAAGCCAAACGGGAGAATCCTAAGCTTTATCCTTGACAGAAGAAAACATCATTGCCTTTCTATGATTACTTCATGAACAAAATCAGAAATGCCAGTGTTTTGCCTTTTAGCCAACTGATCAACTTTGTCTCACTTAACAAGTTACAGATGAAAATAGGAATACTCTGACACAGTTCCTCACGCTCCACAATGACCAAACAGTTTCCATGGGTATCATTTTCCAACCATTATCCTGCTTATTTCTCCAGGTCGAGCCATGCCCAATAACGAAATTCATGTTTGATAGAACATTAGTGATGTGGGCATCTCGGGTTTTATTTATTGAGATTTGATTTGATTGTTTATTTGATCCCATCAATAAACATGTTTTGTCATAATTTAGGGATTTCTGAAATTTTATAATTTTATTAATTTATAGGATACATATAGAAGATTATATTTATAGGTCATTAATTGTGTTCTTTTTTAATTAAGCTAGGAATACAGTACTTCCATACAATAACCCTAATTTTATTATTTGGGTAATCATTGGTGAAAAGAAAAATCTTGCCAGTGTCTCAGTAGTGAATGCTCGTGTTATGCTCAATAGAGAAGCCCTACGGAGTGTCAACTCTATAATGTAAGCAGTGTGAACTATCAATTGAATGAATTTTTTACTACATATTCGATAAAGCCTAGAGGGGGGACCTTTATCTAATCAAGTCTATTGTCTGGGGACTAGGAAAGCTAATGATGATTGAGGAAGGAAAGGACATACAATTATAATTAAGAAATAATGTTTCATCTTTCCCCTTGTAATCTCTAATTCTCCCTTCTCCCTCTTCTCTTCTTTGTTTTTCTCCTTTTCCTCTTTCCCTTCTTCTTTCCTATTTCCTCTTCCCTACATCAACTTTCATATCAGAGTTCAACTTCTTAATTTTTCCAGGCCTCTTGATTCATCTTATGCCCCACTGTAATATTATTATAACCACCCTCACCATAACACCATTCACCAGTTTGCTTCTTCACCATAACAAAACCCACAACCACCACTAAAGAAAATCCTAGCCAACGTCAAAGGCTCATCTTACAAACCCAAAAAAAAAAAAAAAAATTACGTAATTTACAAAGTCAGCTGTTGAAGAGGTGATAGAACATAAATACTAAAAAGAGAACAATTTGTGCCCAAAAATATCTGTTGTGAAGGCTGTAGAAAAAAAAATCTGGAGGCTGAGAAAGAATTTCCACTAGGTCAGCTTACCATAGCCACTGCCCAAACCCAAAACCCTAGCCATCATGCCTTTCTTTTTTCTTCTTCTCAACTGAAGCTCTAACATTTGAACCCTCAATAACACAGAGAAAAGAAGAAGAATAGAAGCAGGAAAGTGACGAAAGCAACAGATCAGTATGTGTGTATCCGTGAGAGAGAGAGGAGGTGTGGTTTGAGAAGGGAACCGAGAGACAGACAGGGACAATATATTGTATTGTACGACCACTTAATATTTGTTCTGCAGAATCAGCTTTTCCCTAAACAAAAGGCTTATTGAGTCGATATGTTTGGACTTCATATATTACTACTACTCCATAAGTTGTCAACAAAGACAAACAACAATAAGCCCAGAAAAGATACTTTCCTTATCCAGGAGGAATGGCAAAAATACGTAGAAATGATAAGTTTGGGGTCCAGCTAATTTTTTTACTTTTCCTTGACAAATCTAGGCTCATTCCACTCTATTTTTGGCAAATACTTTAGCTTTCTTCCACATTATTTATTATATTTATGTGTGCTATTTTTTTTCTTTTCAAAAATTTTGACCTTTACCTATTCCTTTGATTTCATTACTTTGATATATTTCCTTTGTTGTTACAAAAAAACTTTTTTTTCTTATTACCCTCTTTCCTTCGAGTAGTTACCATTATAGTGGAAATTTATTAGCATCGCGTTTGGTCATTACGTAATTATTTTAGTAAATATTTGTCTGCATTATCTCAATCATACTAATTCCCATAAAAAAGTATTTTATATTTTACATTTGGCTCAAGTATATACTAGTTAAATTATATTAGTTGTTTATTGATCTCAATTGCATTTAGTCATTTGTATTACATGCACTTGCGTAGTTGTAGCATTGCTTCCCATAGCTTAGCTGGCCTAGGCATGGATCCTAATCAATTTGAAATTTTAAGTCAATAATTAGCCAAATTAGCTACTAATCAACAATAATTACAAAACCCCATCATAATCGTCTAAAGCTAACATAATCATTATTTTTCAGACAAATTTAGTCTTAGTCAATCAGGTAGTCACTTTATAAATAGGATCTTACTTGTCAAACATTGACAATTCTAATGTTCCCATAACATGAACTATTGTTGTAAGTAGAATGGTCGGGTACCTCGTAAGCATGACTACAAGACAATATTACAATCGATAACTAGATTAGGAAGAGTAACTCTCTAGAAATATCAAGTTAGATACCCCTAACTTTGATGGTTCCCTAAAGCCTCAAAATTTTTAATCAACAGGTTTGGAATATCGATAATTTCTTTAGTACAACATGCAATTTGCTATCCTCAAGTTAAAACAGGATGCTCACATATTTTGGAAAAGTGTCAAAGATCTCCTTGTCAAGCGTCAAGTGGTGCTTGATGAGAGTTGGAATGAGATGAAACGATGGCTACAAGAGCAATACCTACTCTTTTCTTGCAACAATTTATTAGACCAGTGGAATAATCTTTGGCAGGGTAATCAGTTTGTGATTGAATATAACTCTTATTTTACTAAGTTTTGATAAGATGCCACATAATTAATAATGATGCCATGACCTTAAGTAAGTTTAGGCAAGGTCTAAATGTAATCTTGAAGGAGGGCCCATCCTTAGGGGTGTTGCTACTCTTGACTACGCATACAATATGGTACAAGACTATGAGTTGGTTATAAGAATATCCTATGGAAAGCTATGTGACAATTGGCCTTCAACATGAAATTCCTTAACTATGAACCCTAGTTTATCTTAGAAACTCCTAAAAGTTCCCCTATAACGGGCAATATAGGAAAGGTTGTTGAAGCCCAATGAAGGAACTCCCAAGTGTAGTGCTTTAACAATATAGACTTGGACACATTTCTTCTAATTAACCCAGTAATGCCTTACTTATGAGTAAACGAGAAGGAAATCTTCAAAAACAACTTCATGAAGCTAGGCTAGAAGAATTAGATGACTTGGATGATAATGATGGTGACATTTTCTTTCTTGGGTTAAATTAGGAATATTTCCTCTAGCATAAGATCTCGTCCTTTTGTTCCAAAAATATTGAGGGGAGTAATGTACCTTCATCCAACCTAAAGTGGCTGATTACTAGAGTCGTCGTGTCATCTTCCACACACACATCAAGGTTAATGAACAAGCTTGTAATGCCATTTTGAACAAAGGTAATTGTATCAATATTGTCTTAGCTAATATCGCTCCATCTTGGGTTAAAAGTTTTTCCACATCCTAATCCATACATTGTCGTTTGGATTTATACCTCTTGCAAAGCAATTAAGGAATGTTGTCTTATGCATATTCAATTCTTACAATACAAGGTTCAAATGGAGGATATCATTATGATGGATATGGGCCATGTCATTCCAGGTCAACTCTAGTTGTACAACTTATAATTGACAACACAAGGTTGCTCCAACTCCTATTATTTGTAATAAAAGAACGAAAATTCATCTTCATCCTTCATTCCAAAACATGTTATCCATAAAAAGGAAAGAGACATAGGGACGAAAGGGTTGTAAATCATCCCTACAGAGTTTGGGAATATAATTGTAGGCAAATCTGTTGTGTAAAATCTTTAGTAGGGTTCCCTGATGAGACTCAATAGGTCCTTTAGGACTTTCATGATGACTTTCCTAGAGATCTTCTAAATCACTTACCACATTTACCTGGCATTAAATATGTCTCAGACTTTGTCTCGGGCACATCTCTTCTAAATTTAACTCAATTTACGATGAAATCCACTAAGCATGTTGAGCTCCATAGACAAGTTGGAAACTCTTTCACAATGTGATGGCTCAAGAGAGCTTAAGTCCACATGCAATACTTTCTTTCTTGACATAGAAGAAAGATAGATCTTAAAGGACGGGTGCAGATACCAAATCCATCAATAACGGGTGTAGATACCAAATCCATCAATAAGATCACTGTGAAATATCATTTTTCCATTCTTAAGCTTGGTAATGTACTGAACATGATGATTAGTGCTTGGATCATCTCTACGATTGGTTTAAAAAGTAGTTACCACTAAATTTGGATTTCCCCATGGAATGAGTGGAAAATGACCTTCAAGACAAGAAATGGTCATTATGAGGAGTCAGTCATGCCTTTTGGGCTCTATGACTCTTCATTGGATAGTTCCTAATGATCTAGTTAGATAACAACCTTATTTGTAGTAGGACAAAGAAGCAACACTTAAATCACCTACATAGGTTTGTAATACACTTGTTTGCAACCAATCTAAAGAGTGCTCCTTGTTTATAGGTAGGGCTTCGTTTTTTCGGCTTCATAGTCTCCTATGATAGAATTATTATTGACCTTGCAAAGATTTAGGCTATTGTAGAATGGCTTAAACTCAAATCCACTCAAAATGTTCAAATCATTCATGGTTCAGCTACTTTCTTACTTCAGTTCATTAAGGCATTTAATATGATCATGACTGTTCTCAACAAGTACATGAAGAATGGTGAATTCCATTGGTCTCCTAACACTATTAGAGACTTTTAAGTGTAAAAAGAAGGCTGATAGAAGCCCCAGTCATGTAAGTCCCTTACTCTTCTAAGATGTTTGAGGTCGACTGTGATGTATTAGATGTATAGGTGGACTCCATAGTTAGGAGTATCATCTTGTTGCCTACTTTAGTTAGAAATTGAATGGTGCAAGGCAAAGATATTCTAATAATGAGTTATAATGAAGAGTTGTATGCATTTATGCAGACCTCATGCCACTATCTTCACTACTAGTTATCTCATGAATTTGCCATTTATCTCAATCATGAGATCATTCATTTTCTTAGCTCCTAAGAGAAATTGAATCATAAGCATAATCGTCAAATTGAATATTTGCAAACCTGTTCTTTTGTCATGAAACATCATAAAGGATTTGAATCAAGAGGCAGATACTTTGAGTCATTGAGTGTCCTTTTCAATTGACATTAAACATGAGGTTGTTGTATTTGAAAGGCTCAAAAAAGAAAACGAGTCCTTTTAAATTTAGAAAAATCTTTCTAACTTTGCCGACTGAACAACCTAATACCACTATAGTTTTTGCATTTAGGATGAATACCTGTTTTGAGCTAATAAACCTTGCATCCCTAGCACATTGGTGCGAGATTTCATAATTTAGAAGGTTTATGGAGGTAACCTATATAACCATTTTGGGCATGATAATACAATAGAATAGGTTAAGCAACAGTTTTACTAGTCTAGTTTGAACAAAAAAGATGGGTAACAATAATCCATTTTTTGGATTATTTCATCACCGAAACATGACCTAGGACACTACATTGATATCCCCAAATGATGATGATGCACCAAAAATCAACCCTTAAATCAATTATCAAATCAATTAAAAACAAGTTCCGCTACCTGAAACATTAACCAATAGCCCAAAAGTAAGTAACATGCTTATGCTGCTCTACCTTGATCTCATAATAACATAACACCTATCACTAAAAATCTTCAATAATTATACATTCCATAAACACTATCATATTACCAGAATTTCTACAATAACAATATTCAAATCTTCTCACAAAAGACAAAAAATTGTCTCCAAACAATCCATCGTCAATTTTAGTATGACTATTTATTTTACCTGCCACTAAATCTAGAAACAAAGTGATGCAAGAATAAGTCAAATGAAGCAAGTATACATATACAAGAAAAGATAATCGATAAAATAGATCAAAAGCACAATGAGGGCAATAAAATAATCCAAGGAACTCAAGTATCACATAACAAACCGCATGCATGATAATAGCAAATATATAATAAGAAAAGAAATATAAGCATAATCATGAGTTCCATATTTTACACAAACTCATATCAACAATCAAAATCACAATGAGAAACATCTACAACCACCATGATATTTCCAACCACTGTGAACATAAGGCTAATGAATTAATCCCCTATTAGTTGGGTACAATCCTTTCTTTGGACTACTCTCCATCACCCACATTAGGCTATGCTAAGAGCATCTCACCACACATTTTGGTCTGGCCAATCAATAATGCACACAGCAATAGCACACAACGATACATATAGGTTTTATAGGAAAAATGCTTCATACAAATTAACATCATCGAGACTATCAGAATGACCTCGGTATCTAATAATGCAGACTATACTAAGGTACCTCAGTACCTATACACACGAATGCAATAATGTTTTCCTATATTTTCCTATACTTTATACATAGAATACAGAACAATATATTGTACTATATCAGACCATAACACAGAATATTTAGGATCCATATACTAATAATTTACGTTATCCTATGTAGTCCTCAACCACATCCTACTAAGATTCGCAATATCAATAAATCATGGTAGGAATGTACAATAATGTCAGAAATAACAACTTTAGAAAGCCAAAAAATAATATAACTGAATGAGAAGATAAATGTGGTCAATAAAACGTAGGTAGATAAATCTCCCAAATTAGTTCACACCAATAATTATGAGATTAAGACAACAAGAGATTTTGGAATATACTAGTGGTACAAAGAAAGGTTATTGAGTATACTTGCAATACGAAAGAAAGGTTATATAACATACTTGCAATACACAAGAAAAAAAAAAAGGTTATATAGTATACTTGTAGCATAAAGATAAAAGGTTATAAAGTATACTTGGCATACAAAAGAAATATTATAGAGTATACTTGCAATACAAAAGAAGGATTATGAGGTATACTTGCAATACAAAAGAAAGATTATATAGTATACTTGTAATACAAAAGAAAGGGTATCAAGTACATTTGCAATTCAAAGGTTATATAGTATACTTGCCTACATCCCACTAGCTTGGATAAAACTCAAAATATAAGCTTGGCATTTTCCTCCATCAATTACAAACCTATCTCGATCAATAATTCAACAATATATCCAAATGTTACCATACATTGAAGATATAATTAAAATACCCAATGGTTGGAATTAAGGAAGTGTAAATAATAATCTTCCTACAAAATTATACAAGATTATCAACTTACTAGCCTCCCTTTTCTTCTCCCTTCTCTTCCTCTTCTTTTCTTCTCTCTCCCTTCTCTTCCTTTCTCTGTTCTCTTGCTCTATCTCCTCCCTCTCTCTTGCAGCGTCTACCTGCTATGTCTGAAATGAAGCCATAAGCTNGAGAGAGAGGAAAGAAGAGTAAGGGAGAGAGAAGAAAAGAAATAGAAGAAGAGAAGAAGGAGAATAAAAGGAAGGTTAGTATGTTGACAATTTTACTTAATTTTGTAAGGATATCGTTATGTATATTCCTTTAACTCCAGCCTTTAGGTATGTTGATTTTATGGTTATTGTTGGAGATAGGCTTATATATGTTGAAGCAAAATACTGAGCTTACGTTCTAGGCATTGTTTAGACTAGTGGGGTCTAAGCAAGTGTACCACGTAACCTTTCCTTTGTATGGCAAATATACTTCATAACAATTCTTCTATACCGCAAGTATACCTCATAACCTTTCTTTTGTACCACAAGTATACTTCATAAATGTCTTATTGTGTTAATGAATAATTGATTTGAACAATTTGAGAGGTTTATCAATCTGTCTACCTCTGTTTTATTGACCTTGTTTATCTTCTCATAAATTTTGTTATTTCAAAACTTGAGTTGATATTTATAACAGTATTGCATATTCACGTGATGATTTATTGACATAATCATTCTTGCTAGGATGCAGTAGAAAATTACAACAGAAAATAACATAAAATTACAAGCGTATGGATCTTGAAAATTACATGTTATGATCTAATATAGTACGTCACTCCATTATGCATTTCATAGAAAAGATAAAGAAAAATGTATGAAAACAATATTGTATATAGATGTATGGACATCGGATTACCTTAATGTAGTTTGCATTATCTAATATTGAAGTCATTCTAATAGTCTCGAGGATGTATATAAATGTGATATATTTTTCCTATAAAACCTATGTGTATTTTTGTATACTACATTGTGGATATCTATTATATCTACTTATTATTTATTGGCCACTCCATAGATGTGTAATTAGACGCTTTTGGCATTGTCCAGTTAGGTGATGGAGAGTAGTCTTGATAAACAAACCCAATTAATTGGGGGTTAATTCATTAGTGTTAGGTTAAGAGTAGTGAAAAATACAATAATGATGAGAAATATAATCTTTGCAGATATTAATTATGATATGAGATTGTGTAGAATCCTTCAACTCGTGGCTATATCTCATATGATGCATTTAGCATTTTATATGTCATACTTGGTGCATGGTACTTGAATTATGTGATATTTTTAGTAACAAATATTTTTATTAGTCTCATTGTGCTACTAACTGATTTTGTAAGTTATCTTTAATTGTGTATGTTTACTTGCTCAATATTGCATCGCTTTGCTTCTCGATTTAGTGGTAGGTACAATAAACGGTTGCATTAGAGATCGACGATAGATTATTTTCAGAGCTTTGCTTGTCTTTTGTGAAACTATTTCAAAATTTCTGGTAATATAAGAGTGTTTATGGGTAGTGTAATTATGGAAAGATTTTTCGATGATAGATGTTTTGTTATTATGAGATTAGGGTAGCACGGCAAAAGCATGTTGGTTTATTTTTTAGACTATTGATTAATGTTTCAAGTAGTAGAGCTTATTTTTAATTGTTTCGATAATATATTTAAAGGTTTTTATTTTAAGTGCAGCGTCATTATCAAGGCATGTCAATAATGATAGCTAAGTCAGAACATTGATGATGTCAAAAAAAGACTTAGAGAATTTGGATAAGAAGATCTAGCTCCTATTTTTATGAAGAAATGGAATCTTTTAATTGAAGGATCAGGGAAAAAAAAAGGAATAATAAAATTATTGATTACAAAATCTTTTCTTTAATAGTTAGAAGCTGTAGAATATGCCAACTACCCAAGCATAAGAAGAAGAATTCTGTCCTCCACACCTCTTTACACATACCTAGTTGTCCTTGGTAGGACATGAACATGGACTCTGTGTTGATACTACCACACAGCCCTAAGAAGCATAATTCTTTTCTTTTTTTTTTGGTGAATTGTTTATCTAAGATGGCCCACTTTATCTCTTATAGTAAAACTCTAAAGCTTCTCTATTTGCGAAATTATATTTTGTTAAAATTGCCAAATTGTTTGGTCTTCTTAAAGCTATTATATTTGATAGAAATATTTGTTTTACTAATTACTCATCGAGAACCCTATGGCATAAGGTTGGCACCAAACTTAGGTTTTTCACTTCATGCCATACAAAGACAAATTGTCAAACAGAGTTAAGAGTCTAAACAGTTTATTAAGATACTTGTTCAACAAAAACAAAGGGATGGCCCAGTTTGCATATTATATCCCTATTAATAGGTATATAATCATAAGCCAATTTGAAGTTGTGCATCTATAAGCCCAGGAAACCATTAGACCTTCTCCCAATATTTTTGCATCCTATTGCATCCATATAGGCCAAAGCATTTGCACACTACCTTCATGACTTGCATATCGAGATTAATAAATAACTAGAAGCAAGTAATGCATCATATAAATTTTAAACTAATTTGCATAAAAGACAAATTCAATATTTGGATTATGCCAAGATTCAGATTAGACATAACAGAACCACCTAGTCCAATCTCTAAATTATAAGCCTAAAGTGTTAGCCCGTTTGAAATTTCATAGCAGCTTGGAACAAATATCGATGTTATTGATATCCCATCTCATATTGATTTTTATCACACTTTCAACGACAAGAACATAATTGTTTACAAAGCAGTTATAACCCACTAGATGATGCTATTGTAGTCCTCCTAGATGAGCCTAACATTGAGACCTTACCCACTCCTACACAATTACCAAAAGCTACCTACATGCAGATAAAATTGATACTATTTTAAACGAGCAAATTATGTTCACCTATGAATGAGAGATTCAATGCTTCCTTGTTCCTTTGGTAGGCTGACTAGATTCAAAGTGTGCATGGACTATTAGAGAAACTCTAGCAGCTTGACCCATACTTATTAGAGTTCTATCAGAATCAACGGAATTGACCATCATTAGAGTCAAGTTCCTCACTTTGGGGATTAGGGGAACTATTAGATTCCAACCACCACTTAAACATGTCTATAAATATCAAATGATGATTGCATGACCATTTAGCTTGCAATCGAGAGATTGGGCTTCAAATTACTCGATAGGGACAAGATTCTGCCACCCATAAAGAGTTGATGAAAGCATCTTAAAATTATATATAAGGAGATTTTAATTTGATTTGCTTAGTTTATTTGATTTGCTTAATTTCATGTTTTATCATATCACAGAGATTTTTTATATTTTGTAATTTTTGTAGTCTATAGGATGCATATAAAGGTTAAATTTTATTTTATATTGTTATCACTTAAGAAATCATGTTTATTTCTTATCAACCAATGAGCAAAGTGCCTCAATATAAGGACTCTAATTTCATTGATTGGGTAGTAATTGATAAATTGAACTGCTATGAGAGATTATATTTTTCCCCTTTCCTTTGGTAATCTCTAATTTTCCCTTTTCTTTATTCTCTTCTCTACTTCTTCCCTTTTCCTATTTCTCTTCTCACTTTCCATATTTTCCCTTCCCTGCATCAAACTAGTCCATACTGCCATATGGCTGAAGGCAAAATACCAAAGTTTGCATGCAACGCTTAACTGTGCAAACAAATGATAGGAGAATTCAAACTGGTTGAGCAAAGAAAGCACACGATTGTCTAACATAAACCCATAAGTAGCTTATCACACCAAACAAAAAATAAAAATAAAAATAAACTTCAGAAGGCCAAGTAGAAAAAAATTAATTCCTAACAGCACAACCAATGACCAATGCATGAAACACCAGGTCAAATGAAGAAACAGCAAACTGACCATCTTTCCAAAGGTTCCACAGAACACAGCCATCACCATATTGCAGCTTCCAGCTGCAAATTCAATAGCCATTCACCAATTCTTCCACAATGAACCATTTTAGATGCATGGATTCCTTACATAATACGGCTTCCCACTAGTTCCACCAAAACCACTACTCCACATTAATTGAAGTAATCAGCAATCTTCACAGCTCTGGCAGCTAAGGAACCTACTTTTTTGGGCTAGAGACTGAATGACCCAACTAAAATAAACATGAATCCAGCCAAATCAATATGCTTTCATGCTTCTGTCAGCTTTAATCTAAAGCAAAAGCCTAAATCCTCCATCAACAGAAGAGAGAAGAAATAAGTCTAAATCCTCAATTTAGCTTATCTTAATTGATGATAGTGCAATAAATCCAAGATAGCTATAATCTCAAGTTCTTCAAGCCTGACGGGCTCCTCTCGCAGAGTCAAGCTCCCTCTGGCTAATTTTAGATCAAATTAGTACCTAATCATCGAGCACAATAAATGAATGATGGTTGCTTAATTTATTATCTTATATTAAGCTTGACACAATGTCATCCAAGCTAGCTTCTATACAAATCTTACCACATTTCCTTTTTACATGGGAAACATTTACCTGCCAACAGGTTCAATGGGCTAACGCTGTACAACAAATAAGCAGAGGAACCCTCAAGACAGGTAGGACCCAGAAGGCATCTCGATTCTCAAATGATAAGAATATCAGGACTTGGATATTTATCAATTCGATTTTTTCACATGCCAATTTATCATTCAATTCTGCTCAAGCGTCATGATTTTGGTCTGTATTACTCTCTCCAAGTATAAACACACATAGGGTAATGCTACAGCAACATGGGACACCAAGCTACTGAGTAAGGCTTTCAGCACATGGGACACCAAACTACTAAGCGATGCCACCCTCACGCAACTTAAAATATATCCTGTAGGACAATTTCAAAGCACAGACAGTCAGACAACCCAGCAAAACAGCATTCTCTCACCAAACCACCCAAAAACAACACAAGCCTATGGGGTTGTAACAAGTGTCCTTTCCACAGCCAACATTAAACACGAAAAGGCAAAAAAAATCCCTGCAACACATCTTGAAACTTCGATAATGAAATTCAAACTTGAGCTCAAGATAAGCTCTGCAGATCAGCAAGCAAGCTAAGCAGTTAATAACAAGCTAAAGATAAACTTTTTGAGGGCAGCAACCCATGTCTTGCATCGCCCATAGAGGTGGCCCAATCAATGATCTCAATTAAAAAGAGAGACTTAAACCAAGGACCTTCCACGGCATACAAATTGCAAGAAACTTTAGAAACATTGGCAGATAAAGCTACAGTGTGAAACTCTTTCACTCACCTCTTTAAATCAAGGACAAACAAATGTAATGAAAGCAAATTTGCACATACAAATTATAATATATACATGGCAGAACAAACAAATAGTTGGATTAAAGGTTACATTGTGCCAAAATAATTGACTCACAGAAAAAGAGTTGGCAGAAATTGAAGATTGTTCCTCAGTTTGTTGAACTGGTGCAACAGGTGCTGAACTTTGATTTGCACTTGATACCCATGGCTGCCCACCAACAGGCATAGGTGCAGTTACAATTTGAGATACTGGTTGAAACTGAGATAAAATTCTGACGTAAGTTTGCGACCAGCAACAAAAATGTGGCACAGTACTGGTCACAGAAGGTCATGGAACTAAGAATAAAAGATTCTGCATGGGGTGAAGTAATCTAGAAAAAATATTAAGTTTATACACATGTTGTACCATATATGATGAAGAGAGAGGCATTCCTTGGCCACCTGCAACATGCATATGATTACTGAAAGCTGGAATAGTTTGCTGAGTCTGTGGAGGTCCTGATGTAAGAGGCCTGTTTTGCTGAAGATATGGCATTGGCATTGCCTGTGATGACGTAGCATGACCAAGAGGGCCAGGCCTTGGAGGTAACTGCTGCACAGGTTGCGAATACTGCAGAGTATGACTTTGACCAGAAGGCATCCAAACATTCGACGACATATTTTGTCCAGCTGGATGGATCTGCAGGGAAGATGCTGGTGGAAAGGGTTGTCCCTGCTGCCCAGGAACCACAGGTCGGAACTGCAGTGGACAGAGTTCTATAAGAGAAATCTAAGACTCCACATGACCAACCTAAAAAATGGAGCAAACTCAAGAGATACCTGAATAGGCATGGGAGAGCCAAAACTCTGGGGAGGATCCACGGTGCCAACTCTGGGTGGCTGCAGATGCTTCACCATACATGCAGACAAAAAACCAATAAGAAGGCTCAGGACTAAAAAAATGCACTAAGAATCTATTACACTTCACAGCAAGCAAAACGTGCAATCAGATTTTTTTCCCCAATTGTCGAGTGCATGAGAACAACATCAATCAAAGGTTACTTGAAAGTATCAAAAGCTAGATTATAGAGGGGCGCGCTATGCAGCAAGCAAAACATGCAATCAGATTTTTTTCCGGGTTGTCAAGTGCATTAGCACAACATAAAATCAATGGTTACTTGAAGTATCAAAACCTAGGTTATAGAGGGGGCACCTAGAAGTCTAGCACATTAGAGTGATTTATAGAAGCTAAAAAAGGAATGGAATATAGCTTAAAAGATCAGTGGCACTCTTGGAAGAGGATATCTATAGCTTCTGTAAAGACAGGTCAACCTCATGTTTTCACTTCTTCCTTCCATCAAAAAAACAGTACCAGAGTGGGCAATGTACATGAGCTATGGGGATATAGACAGAACTTGAACACATGCCAGATGTAGAAAGAGATACGGGTGGAATCAAGTTGCTATTCTGCTACCTGTGCAGCAGAAGACGAAAGGTCATTATTGACCATTCCACCACCAGCACAAGTCTCTCAAGAAGTGTCAACGGGAATCCCATAATTTAATTACCTCCCCCTTCCTCCCATGCAAGCACGCACAAATAAAAACCTCTCCAGGGTGACTGACCACCAGATATTATATTTCAAGTCATAACAGATCTTACAGTCATCTAGAGAAAGCAAAATACTGTTGCCGCCAAACCTTAATCATATCCAAATCCATACCTTGATTACCATAATCAGTCTCCTCTAACAAACCTCCACTGAAATACTGTTACCGCCACACACTACATGCCGGTCACCCACTACATAATGATTTTCTTCCCAGGAAAAAAATCATTACACCTCTCAAACATTAATATCCAAACCCATACCAGTCTCCTCCTCCAAACCTCCACCGCCATGCTGCTGCCAGCACCCACTACATACATGCCGGCCCATTCCACCACCCTTAACCTGCCACTACTGTACCCCCTCTCTCCTCTCTCACCTTGCACACACACTCTCTCCCCTTGTTCTCGTTCTTGCTCTCTGTTCTATTCCACCACCAAACAGCACCATAGGCGCAGCCGAACAAAACCATGTATGCCATTAAACTGTCATTTGCACCACCATGCAGCACCACACAACCCTTTTTGAGACCATGCTCTCATCTCCTCCTCATTCTCCACTCACTCTCCCTAACCCACAAAATCAGTAAACTCATCACCACACCCCCCAACACCAAGAACGATAGACACCGAGCCATCCTTTGACCAACGCAAGCCATTTTATTCTATATTCCCTATCTCACTCTCTTAAATGCTACCATCTGCATCAACCATATTGATCGTGGTGGTTCCATGGCAGAAGCCACTGTAGTTGTGCATTTTATTCTGTATTCATGTAAGTTGGAGGTTGGTTGAGCAAAGGATTAGGGTTTCACTATATTAGCTTTTCCACATTGTACTTAGTTATAAAAATAAGTTCTTTACAATACAAGGGTAAATTTGTGAATGTACAACCCTCTCTATAACCCATTATGTGGAAACCCCATTCATTGAGCAATCCTCTTTATATCTTCCCCTCAGCCCTAAGTCTGTCCATCACTAACGCTTTATTTGATTGTTGAAATGGAATAATATAAGAATAAAATAATTGTTCTCAAAAAGTGCATTATGGGGGGAATAGAGTTGAGAATTAATATTCCATTATTTTGTTAGTCATTTAAAATAGATAAAATTGAATTAATGATTAATTTTCTAGTGATTGGTATACAATAATAGCAAGAGTAATAAACAATAAATTGGCATAAAAAAACTTTTTACCCTTGCCAAAAGAAAAAACATTCTAACATACACTGATAGGTTTGAAGTAGACCTAATCAAATTCGAGTCTCAAGTCGGCCAAGTCCTACTGATCCAAACTTTTATAGGGTTTGGTCAATATACATTAATATTATAGACAGATACTATTAAAAAATTATGCATGATTAATTTTTCGGATTGGCACGATCATAGGTAAAAGTGATCGGTTCCAACCACTAGGCCCAAATTATGATTTTTTTTGTAAATATATTTTTTATTTCAAATAAATA
>JAODPA010076390.1:0-28281 GCA_025585075.1 Nepenthes mirabilis
AGTATTTAATGATTTTATTATTTTATAAAAAAATGAAGAAACAGTTAAGATTATATACTTTTATATCAGTATATTTGTATGGAAAAAGGGTATGAGACTTGTATATGCCATACATTAGTACTTATGTATTACTGGTTGGGGATCGAGGTCTCTACATTTGTGATATGTGATATGATTCGATATGTAAACCTCTCCCAATGAGGAGAGCTTATTTCCCAATGAAAAAAATTTGTAACTCCCTTTTTCGCCGGTAGAAAAAAACTTTGTTTGTAAATGATCCGCCTCATTTGTATTTTAATGAGAATTATTATAAGCGAATTGAACAGAAACTTATATAGTTAAATGTCCTAATATACATACTAAATTTAAAAATTGTATCCAAAGATTCGGAATAAAATATAGTAAGTACGATCCTTATTTATGAGAGATAGAGTACATAGGTGGCCTTACCTATGGATCTTGTTGGGCCCCAGTATGAAGGCCCATAAAAGCACGGCCCATGAGATGCAGCCCAAGTAAGAGGCCCAGAGACACTCTCGCGAGTAGAGGAGATCAGATGGCCCAAGGACCGAGAACCCAAGAAGTCCCGCAAAGTCTCAGAACTGCCCGAGCGGCCAGGGAGAGGCGCCCGGACTTTTCCCCAGAAGGCCCCCAAGGGCCGCTTCATCTCACGTGTCCACAAGCTCACGAGGAACATCAAAACTGGACGAGAACCGACCGTTCATAGCCGGGAATGCCAGCTAGCCTACTTCGCCGGTTTCCAAGAAAGCCTGCAACTACTGCCAGTCGCCGTCTCAACAGGGCACGCCTAGTCAAATCAAGGCTGATATCCAGACCCTGTGCACCTGACACGCTCAGATGCTGCAGCGGCGCCGTCCGCATGCCACTCCACGCAACGTCAGCAGCATTAAAGGGAGTGGGTGGACCAGCTCCTCAACCGCCGGATGGACGCCACGTGCCTTCTCCCCAACTGCCGGCTTCCGCTATAAATACTCAGCAAGGCCCCTCTCAGCAGGGGAGAGCTTCGAGAGAACTTTCTTGATTCTACAACAACAAGCCCCAGCTTTCGACCGGGCACTCTACCTCTCCAAAATCAACTCCCCAAAGAAGAGTAAAAAGGCTCCCAGCGAGCATAGCTTCCTTAGGAGAGAAACATAAAACGTGAGACAGAGAAGGGAATAACCCTCACAACTGTACTTTGTAAAATCTCCAACTCATATAGTGAAGCTCTTTCCAGGCCCTGAGCCTCGTGGTTTTTCCTCCCCATTCAAGAGGAGGTTTTCCACGTAAAACATCCGGTCTCGATCTTTCTCTAACGACCCCCAGCATCCAACACTCGTGTTGCCTGGAAACCACGGTCCGGCTGGACCTCGCGGTTCCCAGCCTCCGGATCACCACCCAGCAACGAGCTTCTGAGAGATCCGGCTGGGACCTCGCCAGTCTCTGCATCTTTCGGACCCGTAGAACCAGAACGCAACATTAGCGCCGTCTGTGGGAAGGAAGAATAAAAAACTCACGACTTCCCACTCTCCAACAACAAGCACTGCCCCGAGGATGTTCAGCAGACAAGGCAGCACGTCCACCCGGGGAGAAGAACGCCACGACGAATGTCTCCCGTCGGGCGGCAGAATAAGCGGCGGCCCCAGCACCAGCATGCGCAAACTGACGCAGAAGGTGGACAGCCTCACAAGAGCCGTCCACAATCTCCAGCAGAAGGCGGGAGAACACTCTAGGAGCCCATGCTCCGAAAGCCCGCGTCGAATGGCGCTCCGGAGACAGCAGTCGGCGCGGGCTCCAAGCGAGTTGAGGGACTACCTCAACAAGAAGAAGTCCATGAGCCCGGCCCCATCCAGAAGGGGGCTCAAGAGGCTCTGGAAGACTGTCTTTGGACCCAAGACTGGCGAAGCGACTCAGCCGGCAGCACGAGAAGACCCCCTGCCCCCGAGGACAGGGGAAGGAGCGAGAAGGGCGAGCGCCCACCAGAAGACCCAACGACCGTCCAGGCACAATAAGCCCGAGCAGATGGTCCTTGGGGGAGAAAGACACTCAGGCCCATTGGCCTTCACTGACTCCCTCACCAACATCTTGAGGCAGATCAGGGACGAGGAGTTCCTAAGATGGCCCAGGGCGTTGAAGAACCTAGAGGGAGGCGACCAATGGGAATACTGTCATTACCATGGCAGCCGCGGCCACGACACCGAAGACTGCAAGAAGCTCCAAGCGGAAATCGAGCGGCTGGCAATAGAAGGGTATCTCGACCGCTTCCTGCCATGACCCGGGCACGGCCCCGGAGCAGCAGGAAGCAGCCAGCCACGCCGCTCGAAGGGCAAGGCCATAATGGACGCGGACTGATAAAAAAAAAAGAGAGAGAGAAAAAGCAAAAATCCCTGGGGACCACTCAATGTAAGAAAAATGTACATTAATAAAACGTGCATTTGTTACATTTACAACGAAGAGTTTCCGTGCTCTCTCCTCGACCGCTTTCTGTAACGACCCGGGCACGGCCCCGGAGCAGCAGGAAGCAGCCAACAACTCACAACTATTCAACAAATAAAAACTCGGCTGCGACCGAACGGCCCCAGAGGCCGGGCCCTTGAGGTCATAACAAAAACTCGACTGCGACCGAGCGGCCCCAGAGGCCGGGCCCTTGAGGTCATAACAAAAACTCGGCTGCGACTGAGCGGCGCCAGAGGCCGGGCCCTTGAGGTCATAACAAAAACTCAGCTTCGACCGAGCGGCCCCAGAGGCCGGGCCCTTGAGGTCATAATAAAAACTCGGCTGCGACCGAGCACCCCAGAGGCCGGGCCCTTGAGGTCATAACAAAAACTCGGCCGTGAGCGGTCCTAGAGACCAAGCGACAAAAATGAAGCCAAAAGGCTAAGAGTTAACAGCCCTCGAGAAGGCCGCAAGCCCAAGTCCAAAAAGGCAAAGGGTCTAGCACCTGAAGGAAGTTAGGCGCCGTACGACGCGCCGCAAAAAAAAAAGAAAGAACACCCACGTACAAACAAGACACAAAAGAAACGTCCGAAGCCTTAAAGCGAAAAGGACAAAGTCTTATTCATAAAAATGATTTTCCATACAGGTATGTCAAAACAAAATAAGCAAAAAGGGGGCAGCATATCAAGGGAGTGCCTCTCGGCCTCCTCCTCTCTAAGTCCCGTGGGCTCCAGAAGATCCCGTCTGCTCCATCTGAACTGCCTCCTCGGGCGTAAGAGGTTCACCATCATGCCTTGCCTGGGAAGGACCAGGGAAAGGCCTGCCATCGACGCCGTACAGATCTTCTACGCTCAAAGCACTGGCATTCCTGGGATCAAGGACGGCTACAGGAAACCGCGGACGGATCAATCGCGCCACTCGGCGACACATGCGAACACCGTCCCGGAACTTGCCGTCCAGCACAGGGGCCATCTCAGCAATCTGCACGGACGTCCTCAGCCTCTCCTCCTGGCGAAGGACCCGCTCCTGAAGGAGGCTCTGCCTAAGCCGCAGATCCTTGACAGTAGCCTCCAGGGAAGCAATTCTTTCCTTTGCTCCAGCCAGCTCCGCTTCCGCCCGCTGCGCAGCTTCACGAGCGGCCCTCGAGGACCTCATTTCCAGACGGGACTGAGCAATCACTCCCACCAGTCCGTTAAGGCCGGCTATCAAGCTCTGGAGCTGCAACAGAAAAGTTCATCAAGGCATGAACAATGAAAGGCAATGGAGGAAAGGAAGCAACAGGCTACCTTAGAAACAAGAGGGTCATCCCCTGTGCCACGCTCCACGTGGGACTCGGACTCCTGCGGCCCGCTCCTAAGCCCCGCAGGCGCCGCCTCAGATACAGACTCGTCAGCTACAAAAGGCGCTGGAAAGTCTGCCTCGAAATCAATGTCCCCAAGAAACTCAGGCAACCGCTCGGCCTCAACCTCAACAGGGCGTCCAAAAGGATCAGAGGGCGCGGCCTCGTCAACACTCAAATCCACGACCTCCACCATCTCTTGGATCATCTCAGCCGGCACTCCCCTCTCAGAATCCATCATGGCACTCCCGCCTCCTATGTCCTCGGGAGGGTGATCAATCCTGCCCGAGACGTCACCAGGCAAATCAACGGGAGCGCCGGGGGCAACATCATCGCAGGGGGGCTGGACGTCCGAGAACCCCGCGCCCTGAGCCAGGACCTCCACGGGCGCGGTAGAAAGATTAGCAGTGACAGTGAAGACGAGACCACCGGATCCCGAGGACCCCGGAAAAGAGGCTTCAGTCCTCACCCTCTTGATCAGAGGGACATCATCATCATCCTCATCATCACAGGAGGTCTGGGCTCCAGAAAGCTCTCTGACCCGCACAACAGCTCTTAAGGGCTCGACCGAAATATCAGCAATGGAAGTGAAGGCGAGACCCCCAGGCTTCGAGGACTTAGAAAGAGAGTCAGTCCTCGACCTCATGAGCAGAGGAGCAGCCACGTTATCATCGCTCATGTCCTCGATATCAAAATCCTCATCATCACTCGAGGAGCGCTCAGCAGTGGGTCCCCCAATCCTCGGTCTCTCCTTGGCCTTTACAGAAAGAACCGGGCCGGGAGCCTCCTCCCGCGGTTCCCACTTGGCTACCCTGAATTTATCAGCAGTCAGCCAGATGTTACACTTGTTCAAATGGAAGCTTCACAGATTGGCCAGCACTAAGTCTGTGCGCGCCTTCACCTCCTCTCGCTCCCCCTCGAAGGGTCAGAGTAGAACTGGCTGGCCACATTCCCCCACGCGGTAGGGATGGCCCAATGCTCGAAGACGCCGAGAAAGAAGAACTTGTCCTTCCACCGCCTCACGGAATCTGGGTTGCCACCACACAGCGAAGAAAATTTCGGGCGGGGAGTCATTACAATCCAATCAAGGTTCTGCGTAAAGCAGAGCATCACCTTGATCACAAGAGGATTGAAGAGCTTCTCGTGGCATCGAAAGAAGACGTACAAGGACACCAGATACCTCATCGCATTCAGCTGAAGCCTAGCAAGGGGCACCCCGAGCGCCCTCATAATGTCGTAGAGCTCCTCCGAGACAGAAAACCGCAGCCCACCTTTGAGGTGGGCCTCGTAAACGGTGATAAAGCCATCTGGAGGATACAGTGCCCTGTCATGCGGCTCCGGGATCATCATGGCCATAGACTCAGGGATCTGATACTGAGCTCGGATCTCCGTGAGCTTGTCGAGCGTCACCGAGGAAGCAATGTCTCTCACTCTAGGCGCCATGAAAGCCAAAGAACAATGGAGAAGACAAAGCTCGAACGAAGAAAAGAACGAAAAGCAGGCACGAGGATGAAACAACAGGGCAGGAAGACGTTTAAATAAGCCCTAGAATGCAAAGAAGGGTACTCATTGCCCTTGCCACACGTCGACCAGCCGTTTGCCCCAGAAGCCTGGCGATCACTCCTTCCCAAGGCGCCTGATAGCGCGTCACATCAGCAGGATACGATATTTAATGCTCCAGCAGGAAAGTGAAACGACGGCCTAGAAGAGGTCCGAGGACAACCTCCCGTCAAGATCAATGCAGTGCTCACCGCCAGGACACACGCTCTCGGACGACCAACACCTCAAGCAGGCTGACGACTTCATGCCAAACGACCGAGAACTTCGGATCCTTTGGCATGGGGGGCTATGTTGGCACCAGTATGAAGGCCTATAAAAGCACGGCCCATGAGATGCAGCCTAAGTAAGAGGCCCAGATACACTCTCGCGAGTAGAGGAGATCAGATGGCCCAAGGACCGAGAACCAAAGAAGTTTCGCAAAGTCTCAGAACTGTCCGAGCGGCCAGGGAGAGGCACCCGGACTTTTCCCCAGAAGGCCCCCAAGGGCCGCTTCATCTCATGTGTCCACAAGCTCACGAGGAACATCAAAACTGGACGAGAATCGACCGTTCATAGCCGGGAATGCCAGCTAGCCTACTTCGCCGGTTTTCAAGAAAGCCTGCAACTACTGCCAGTCGCCGTCTCAACAGGGCACGCCTAGTCAAATCAAGGCTGATATCCAGACCCTGTGCACCTGACACACTCAGCTGCTGCAGCGGCGCTGTCCGCATGCCACTCCATGCAACGTCAGCAGCATTAAAGGGAGTGGGTGGACCAGCTCCTCAACCGCCAGATGGACGCCACATGCCTTCTCCCCAGCTGTCGGCTTCCGCTATAAATACTCAGCAAGGCCCCTCTCAGCAGTGAGAGCTTCGAGAGAACCTTCTTGATTCTACAACAACAAGCCCCAGCTTTCGACCTGGCACTCTACCTCTCCAAAATCAACTCCCCAAAGAAGAGTAAAAAGGCTCCCAGTGAGCATAGCTTCCTTAGGAGAGAGAAACACAAAACGTGCGTCAGAGAAGGGAATAACCCTCACAACTGTACTTTATAAAATCTCCAACTCATATAGTGAAGCCCTTTCCAGGCCCTGAGCCTCGTGATTTTTCCTTCCCATTCAAGAGGAGGTTTTCCACGTAAAACATCCGGTCTCGATCTTTCTCTAACGACCCCCAACATCCAACACTCGTGTTGCCTGAAAACCACGGTCCGGTTGGACCTCGCGGTTCTCAGCCTCCGGATCACCCCCCAGCAACGAGCTTCTGAGAGATCCGGCTGGGACCTCGCCAGCCTCTGCATCTTTCAGACCCGTGGAACCAGAACGCAACAGATGTAAATAGTGGTTAACATGATTTAAAATTATCGGGAGTATGTGTAATCCTTTCTCAAGTTAGTCTCTTAGTATTTGGTTCTCCAATTTCATACATATTTTGTATTTCTGCATAGGTTTGTATTTGGGCATTGTTTTGTGATTCATATGCTTACCTATGGTTAAAATTTAGTCAGTCTCGTACATTTAGATATGTAATTTGTTCAGAAACATATTTTGATTTATGTAATTTCGTTTTGGCCTTTATTTATTCTTACGTGATTTAAATTCGGACTTTATTTTGTTTAATATACAATTCATATGGATATGATATGATTTGAATTATATGATTTTGCTTCAGATTAAATTTTGTTCAAAGTATGTTCCGATGGAACTACGTTTCGATTTTGATTTATGATTTGAGTACTAGACTACCCTATGACTTTGTCTATCGATTTCAAATTTGTATTTTTTACCTGTTTTGAATGCGTTTGTTGACTATCCCTCTGATTTCTGGCATTATTATTATTTATTATATATGATATAGATACTTGTTAAATTTTAGGTTCATGTATTTTTTTTTTATCCCTTCAAATTAATGAGCTTAAATACTGTGTAGGAGTTTGGAAATAATTTGATCATTGTTTGTTCATTTTGGTGAGTTTTAGCTTTGTTTTAGTTCGGGTTTATATCATACATATTTTGGATATTGGAATTGGTCAGGTGTAGGCCCATGATTATATATTGAGAATAGCTTGTATTGATGTATATTGAGTTTGTTGGTTTATCACCTCCTTTACAATATTTATGAAGTAGGTCGTATGTATCATATTATCCGAAGGTTGTCTGACGAGATCTTGTACGGATTATTAGTTTATATTGTCTTATCAGGTTATGTGGATATGTATTTTGTCATATCCGAGTTTAAAATTTGTTGTATTATTTTAGAATATTTATTTTATGAATTATAATTAATTAAATCTACTTTGGTCCGTATTTATGACATAGCTTTTAGAGATGTTGTGATCTTCGACACAATATATATAATAAATAAATGTTTAAAGGCATTTGGTATTTTCACCGGGTGTAACCATCATATGTAAATGATCATATTTTGAGTTACGTTGCAGTTTTTTGAGACATTTTTGAAATGCTATGGTAGGCAAGAACCTATTACTATTTTCACCGATCAAGATGCCGTAATGACAAAAGTAATTTCTTTGGTAATACCCCGTAATTTTCATGGCTTGTACATATGACATATTTTATAAAATGCTACCAAATATTTGGCTTCTAATTTTGAGTTATTTCATGAATTTACTAGATTTATGTATGGATTTAATAATATTACATATTTTGAAGTTGCATGTGCTACAATGATTTTCAATGAAGAAGCTTTTCATGTATGTTTATTGTCATATCCCAAATCTTAATCCTGAATTAACTCTTAACCAATTTATTATTAGTTTACCAATTATTTCTCTAATTAATCATTTGGATGTAAATTTTACATCGATACCTTAACAAACCATGATAAAAATAAACATCACATTATACACTGGACTCAAAATAATAGCTACGTCACATGTGGCTTCTGACACCAAAATGTGATATCGAACGTTATGTAAGAAATGATACTTACTTAAAACAAATACTAGAATATACCATTGTGGAAAATATGAATTATAAACTGCAGGACATCCATATAACATATCCACAAATTTGAATTAATACAATCTGATATAATCGACACTTAACTAATACAGCTGTTGTCCAAAAGTCAATTACATTACAAACCATTATATGAAGCTAAAATTACTTCATTCTACACATTAACTAGTGTCCGAAAGTGAAATACAACACTAAACATTAATAAAGCTCCAAATTTGACTCTTTTCATCAGCTCGATTCTTCATTCTTATTCATCCAATAGGAACTCTTACATCTCATCTAAGACAATTAGTAAAATAGTAATAGAGTGAGTCAAAAGTTTAGCAATACAAATATAACAATAAATATATACATATTTTTGCATTAAAAAATATAACGGAAGAATTGATGCGCTAAATTTCAATGATATACTATGAATTTTCATAATAAATAAATAAATAACTTATGTAGAATACAAAATATTTTTGTCATATTTTTATTCTATTTAATTCATCAAATCATACTCAATTCTTATTTTTCTTAAGAACTGGGGCTAGTGGGCCATACCGACTTGATGGGTATACCATAGTTGGGCTGACCCAACGGTCAAAAAAAACCCAAATAGCCTGTTGGACGGTCAATTCCAATGTTGGTCCAATAGGAGACGAAGGCCCAAATCCTGAAAGGTCCGAACGCTTTCTCAACGGTCAACGGTCAACGCTAGCATTGACCGTTGAGACGCAAGCAGGCGGTCAACTCGCGTACAGAACGGTCAACTTGAGTGTTGACCAAAAGTACTGTAGCAGCAGGCCCAAAAAGGCAGTAAATCTGATGTGGGCTAGGCCCAATTTGACAGGTGATCTCGTACAAGAAAAGTAACGATCATTTTCATGATTACACGCTTTCCTAAAAGCTGATCTTCTCCAAAAAGGTAGCAATAAATTCGACGCCAACGATGGAGTCTAAACGGTCACAAGAGCATAAAAGGAAAGCAGATATTTGAATATCTGTTGCACTGTTCAGAAGGAAAAGGATCTATCAAATCACGCCAATCATGCCCATCAACTCAGAGAAGGCCGCCATTACCAGGCCAAAAGATCGTGCCACCTTGACCAGGGAAAGTGGCTTTCCTACTATCTATATAAGCTCAGAATCTCCATTCTGAAAGAAAGACTCTCGAATACGCTCTCTAACTCACCTTCAAGAGAACATACAGAACACACTTTCTGAGACAAAGGAGATTTTCTGATACAGTCTAAGTCCCGAACGCTTATAGTGCTTGAGCAAACACCCTCCTTTCTCTCTCCGCACAAAGCGTTCACCATCAAATCCCACTAAAGGCCACCAGATTACAGAAGTCCTTTCGGGCTCTTCGAGAACTGTCCTCCAAAGCTTCCTCGCTTTCGGGACGCAGCTATCACTCACTCTCTATGAACAATGAGCTGGAACTCACATTCTCAATGGGCCACAGGGTCATCTCTGTTTCTACGGGCCAACATTCCCGACAAACCTATTTTCTCTCTTACTCTCTTTTACTTATCCGTTCACCTTCCTCGATTTGAAGGCTTTCTTACTGACTTGAGCGTCGAAGTGTTTTCGGTGGGACAACCTCCCACCAACACCTGACCTCTCGTTTTCTGTAGTGGTGTGCAAGATTTAGACTCAGTGAACAGAGTTGGATCAAATCAATCACCCGAACCTGAATCTTTTCGAAGTCGGATCTAGGTACGCATCATTGGCGCCGTCTATGGGAAACGCTTGCGAAAAGCCAACCACAATTCCTCACAGCACTCTCTTTTCATTGCCAGATTCATCCGCTATGGTGAATACGATAGCCCAAACTAGTGATCCCGCTAGAGACGCCACTTCTCCCGATCAGGACCACGCTGCTGGCACCTTGGTCAACAGAATGACAGGCGGGATGCTAGCGTCTTACTTTCAGCATCTGATGAAGCAGATGCAGACTAACAACTGTCTACTCCAAATACTCTGCTCTCGATAAGAACAGCCGCAGCAGGCGGCTCCGCCAACAGCCGTCACTGCGCCGGCCACCAAAAAAGGTGGCTAGAGGAAAAATAAGCCGGCCAGAAGGCCCGAGAGACCCACGAATAATCTGATCCCAACCTCCTCGCGCGCTCCAGGCCAGAACAAGCTTGAAGAACGCTCTGGGAGCACAACTCCGGGAGAAAGTCCGGAGAGAAGAAATCTCTGATACTCTTGGGCAGAAAACGGGAACGCAATCCAGGAGCGAGCCTCTAGGACTGCCAGGTCCGCTGGAGGCAGTAGCCAGCCGGCTATTGAACCCTCTAGGGACAAAACAGAGTTGAGAGTTTACCTCAACTCCAAGAGATCTACCAATGCTGCTCGTGCAAATCCGCGAGTGGATAAGATTTGGAACCGTGTGTTCCAAGACGATGAGCGCGCTATTGACCTTGACAGATCTCCTTTCACAGCGGAGTCCTAAACCATCCACTACCCACCAAGTTTAAGATGCCTTCCCTTGACTCATACGATGGGAGTAGAGATCCAGTTGACCATTTGGATCACTTCCACACCCATTTGAGTCTACAAGGGTTGGAAGACTCAGCGATGTGCCGCTACTTTCCGCTCACGCTAAAGGGTGATGCCTGCATCTGGTTTCATCACCTCCCTTCAGGCACCATCGGTAGCTTCCGGGAGCTCACAGATCTCTTCCTAACTCAGTACGCCTCGAGCCGATGGGAAGAGAAATAGCCGTGGAACCTCTCCCACATCAAGCAGAAGTCAGGAGAGAACCCACGGTGATTCCTGGATCGCTTTGTGGCAGAGGCAGGCGGATTCCCCGGATCACGGAGGAGATGAAACTGGGCAGCTTCATCTCCGCGCTGACCTACGGGGACTTCTTCGAAAACCTGGCCCACAAGAATTCCCAGACCTTCCAGGAGGCGGAGTCCATTACCCGGGCCTACGCAGCGGCAGAGGAGACCAATGAAGCAAAACGCCGAGAATAGGCAGATCAGCCTCTATCATTCCCTGGAGAGGAAAAAAGAAAATACGGCGGCAGTGATCACTCCCGCTAGAAGCAGCACAGGACTGGGCCGCCAGAACCACCAGCTTTTCACCTCTGACGGACACACGCTCAAATGTCCTCATACAGATCTGCGGGAAAAAGTTCCTGAAATGGCCAAAACCACTGAAGAAGGACACTGGGAATCAATCGAAGTACTACGACTTCCACCACTCTGTTGGGAATTCTATTGAGGATTGCAAGAAGCTGCAGAGGGAGATTGAGGAGCTGATTCACAGAGACCACCTCACCTCAAGTGTCCTAGGCAAAATTTTGGAGCAGCTGGCGAAGAAGGGCAGGAGCAGTCTCCTCCTCGAAACCGGGTTGCGGGATGAGTGGTTAATATGGTCACCACCCGACCTACTAAAAATCCAGTCGGCAACAAAAAGCAGCAGACTGGGAGAAAGAAGCAGCACACGACGGACAACAGCATTAGCTTCAATGATAATGATTTGGCTCATGTAATATCCCCCCATGTTGACCCCCTCGTTGTATCCGCGCTCATTTCAGAAGGTAGTATCGACTACCAGTTGAAGCGAGTGTTCATCGATAATGGTAATTCAAATGATTTATTTTACTTGGATGCGTTTTTTAAACTAGGCTTAAAAAAGAACCAATTAAAACCTATCGAAGGCCCATTGTATGGCCTTGACATTGAGCTAATGCCCATCCAAGGGACCATCTAGCTAGAGGTCACTTTGGGTACATATCCAAAAACAACAAGTCGAACACTCACCTTTCTAGTGGTCGACCTACCTTCTGTTTATAACGTAATACTAGGCAGACCGTGCTTAACAGCGTTCGGAGTAGTCACCTAAATTTCACACCTGAAGATGAAGTTTTCAACGTCTTATGGTGTGGGAGAGGTGTTAGGTGATCAAGTTACTGAACCGACATGCTACATGCCTCAGGTTACCCCTAACAGCAGCACTAGAACAATTAGAAAACTCGATCATCGAGATGAGATAACCCTATAACAAGCGCAATCCGACGAAGCCATAGATCTAGTCCCACTGGACCCAGAGGAACCGACAAGGTGTGTACAGATCGGTGGCTCACTTACCGGAACACTACGCGATGAATTAATCACATTCCTGCGACGGAACGCTGATGTCTTCGTATGGACTCCAGCAGACATGCCTGGGATCCTGGCTAAGGTGATGGTCCACAAGTTGGGGCTTGATCCTAACCGGAAGCCCGTTAATGCAGAAGCGGAGAAATCAATGCGTAGAAAAGCTGATCGCCATCCGAAAGGAGGTGAAGAAACTGCTGGACACAGGATTTATTAGAGAAGTCCACTACCTAGACTGGCTCTCTAATGTCGTCCTAGTGAAGAAAAGTAATGAAAAATGGTGGATGTGTGTCGATTTCACCGACGTTAACAAAGCCTGCCCAAAGGACAGTTTTTCCTTACCCAAGATCGACCTGCTGGTTCACTCGACAGCTGGACATATGCTGCTAAGTTTTATGAACGCCTATTCGGTTTACAACCAGATCCGAATGAGTTCAGAGGAGGAGGAGCACACCTCATTCATAACTGATCAGGGGACCTACTGCTACAAAGTGATGCCCTTCGGACTAAAAAATGTTGGAGCAACCTATCAATAACTGGTCAACAAGATGTTTGAAAAACAAATCAGTTGCAACATGGAGGTCTACGTCGACGACATACTCGTCAAGAGCAAGGTCACCGACAACCACGTCCGCAACTTGACAGAGTCGTTTGAGGTGCTCTGCAAGTATCACATGAAGCTGAACCCGGCTAAGTGTATCTTCAGTATAGCCTCTGGTAAATTCTTGGGTTTCATCGTCTACCAACGGGGAATTGAGGCGAACCCAGAGAAGATTAAGGCTCGCACAGACATGACTCCACCGCGGAGCATAAAGGAAGTCCAGCGATTGACTGGACGACTGGCAGCGCTGCCCCGCTTCCTCGCGAAGTTTGGCGACAAGTACAGCCCTTCTTTAAGGCCCTTAGAGGAACAAAATCCAATCGGTTTCAATGGACGGCAGACTGCTAGACAGTTTTCGATGAATTGAAGTGGTATCTGGCCAGCCCGCCACTGCTAGTGTCACCCAAGGGCGGAGAAGAGCTGTATCTTTACCTGGCAGTGTCGGAAGCATCCCTCAATTCTGTCCTCGTATGCCAGGATTTCGACACTCAACGGCCAGTCTACTACGTAAGTAAAACATTGACCGGCCCAGAGACCCGCTACTCACACGCAGAAAAATTAGCCTTGGCGCTTATATTCTCTGCGCGGAAGTTAAGGCCCTACTTTCAGGCACACCGCGTATTGGTCCTTACAAACCAGCCTCTGAAAAGTATAATCCAGAAACCCGACGTCTCTAGACGGCTAGTAAAATGGGCTATCGAGTTGGGCGAGTTCGACATCGAATTTCGGCCCAGACCTGCTGTAAAAGCGCAAGCTCTGGCTAACTTCATTGTTGAAACCGCAACCCCAATTCTCGAGGAGCAGCCCGCAGAAAGCGCAGAACTGCTTGACGGAGTTCCAGAATGGATACTCCACGTAGACGAATCGTCTACGGACGCTGGCAGTGGCGCTGGAGTGGTCCTCACGACCCCCAACGGGTTTGAGATGAAACACTCCCTCAGGCTCGATTTTTCAGCAACCAACAACGTTGCCAAGTACGAGGCTCTATTAGTCGAATTACGATTAGCCAAAGAATGCTCTGCCAAGAGATCGGCAGTCTATAGCGACTCCAAACTAATCATTAACTAGGTTAACGGAAACTTAGAGGTAAACAACCCTCACCTGGTCAAGTACTTAGTAAAGGCAAGGGAGACCGCCCAGGGTTTTGACAAACTAACCCTGGTTCATGTTCCCAGAACTGAAAACTGAAAGGCAGACCAGTTGGCTAGAGCCGCTGCAGCCGAAAATTTTGAACAATACTCGAGGGACATGAGGAAGATCCTGAACAGTCCCAACATAGAGAAATAGGAGGCGATATAGATTTTCGAAGTAAAAAATTGGATGACACTCTACCTTAATTATCTGGCTGGCGAATCATTGCCATAAGACGCAGAGAAGGCTAAACAAATCAAAAAGACAGCCGACTGGTACACTATGGTTAACGGACGGCTATATCACCGTGGCTACTCAACCCTATACCTCCGGTGCCTAACTTCTAAAGAAGCTGACTATGCTTGGGCGAAATCCACTTCGGGATTTACGGATCACACATTAGCGAAAAAAAACTTAGCCTTTAAGATCATGCAGTAGGGCTACTACTGGCCCTCAATAAAAAAGGACGCACTTGAGTTTGTGAAGAAGTGTAAAAGCTGCCAGCTTCATAATAACCTTCACCGCTAGCCATCCGTAGACCTGAAGACACTTCAGACCCCTTGGCCCTTCGCACAATTGGAGCTCGATATTCTCGACCCATTTTCCATTACCACAGGACAAAGGAAGTTTGTCATCGTGGGTATCGACTACTTCACCAAGTGGGTCGAGGCCATCCCACTGGCGAAGATTACGGAGTACAACGCCCTTGAATTCCTTTGCCAGAATATTATTTGCAGATTCGGCGTCCCTGAGGCCGTCGTGACCGAAACAGGACCCAATTTTTAAAAAAACGTTTCACCAAGTATTGCGTCAGCCTTGGCATCAAGCTGGTCCACATTTCGGTGGCATACCCCTAAGCGAATGGACAAGTAGAGGTCACGAGCCAAACACTACTCCACGGGTTAAATACTAAGTTGGAGAACGCCAGGGACTCCTGGGTAGACAAGCTCACCTCAATTCTCTGGTCTTACCGGACAACCCCAAAAAGAACCAACGCGCAAGATGCCCTTCAGTCTCTGTTACGGGATTGAAACGGATCGGGCTTCCAAGTCTTAGGGTGAAATCATTTAACCCACAAGGTAACGCCCAAAAAATTAGGGAGCACTTAGACTTGTTAGAGGAAACCCACGATGCCCCCAGAATGTGGACAGCGGCCTACCAACATCGAATTGCCCAATACTACAACAAAAAGGTAAAAGCGCGACAAGTCAATGTTGGAGACTTAATCCTACGAGGCGTCGAGGCCACAGGCAAGCTGGCCGACCGCAACAAGCTCTCCCCTAATTGGGAAGGGCCTTTCCTTGTCTCCGTCGTCCTGAAAAACGGAGCATACAAACTCCAGAGTCAAGACGAAAAGTTGATCCCGCAAACGTGGCACGCGATCCACCTCAGACGCTACTGCCAGTAAAAGGCACAGGTACTTATTTGCATTATTGCGTGTACGCATTCGCTTGCTTGTTTTAATTTGTCAAAATGAGTGTTTCCTTAGCATACTGCCTTTCTCTTCTTGTGTGCATACATATATATGTGTTTACTTTACAGGTTACCCGACGTAGACTACCCCTAAGTCGGGAGAGTTTTTACCTTCTCGTTAATAAACCCTGGTCATCCAAGCCGCCCATAAGTGGTCGAACATGAACCTCGATCATCCGAGCGGTCCATTAGTGGTAGTATTTAAACCCTGGTTAATCAGGTCGCCCAAGAGTGGTCTAGTGTGAACCTCGATCATCTAAGCGGCCCATTAGCGGTCGTATTAAACCCTGGTCATCCAGACGGCCCATATATGGCCGAATCTAAACCTTGGTCATCCAAGTGGCCCGTTAGCGGTCAAAATCTTAGAGGGTTAAAGCAGCACACGCAACGACCTTTTCCGCGATGAGATAGCGTAATCAGTCAACGATGGTCGAAGGGAGAAAAATTCTCCTCCACGCTGGCCGCCCAAGTCAGCACTTGGGCAGCGCCACCAGGCTTCACTCACAAGCCGCCACTGCTAGGCCAGTTAACACAACCGCCTATAAAAAGCCTAAGGACTTCACTCCTTTGGCAGCACTACAATGGCCGCTAGCCAACTGAGTTGGCCATCCAGTACAATTGACATGCAAACACAAAGCAGTAAAAAGAAATGGATACAAAGTTGGAAATTTTTTATTTTATTGCTTCTAAATATATTACAAAGTACATAAATACAAAGAGAAGTCCAAAAATCAGCAAAAGGCTAAGGGGGCAGCGGAGGCGGCACTTGACCGTCTCGCGGATCCCTCACGAGACTGTCGCGGGTCTGGGTGGACCTGTTTGACATATTCAGCAGGTCCAACGGGAAATTAGGGTCAATGAGCCGCGCAATACGCTAACACATATTGACCCCTTCCCACATCCATGACCACATCAACTGCTCAATCTCATGAGGGCGTATCTAGAGGCTTAAGCGGTTCTCCAGCTCCGTCAACTGCCCTGCCAGCTGGCTAAGGCGCCCCGTGAGTCGCTCGTTCTCCTAATTTAGCCGGGAAACCTCCTCCTTCAGACTGGTGTTCTCGGCCTCCGTATTGGTCAGGATAGTCTACAAGGCAGCGGCATCGAACCTGTGCTCTGCCCCCAAAGCCGTCAATTTCTCATCTAGCAAGGCAATCTCTACCTCCCTGTCAGAGATCACCCGATCCTGTTGGTCCATTACCTTAGCAATGGCAGCAATCACATTCTCCTTCTGCACAAAAAAAAGGAAACAAAAAACAAGTTAGAAATCCTAAAAGGAGAAATTATGCAGAAAGCATCGCGAAAGATTATACCTCCTAGACTCTCCATGCGGGCCTCTCAGGTCTAGCCTCCAAGCTTGGCTCAGGCGGCGACAGGCCGGAAGTGATGCCTTCCCAAGCGGAGCTGGCAGCGGCCTCCTCCAGGATCTCATCCAGGAGCCCCTCATCGACGTCGTCCGTAGCGGCAGCAGGCTCCCCTGCTACGGCCTCCACTGCGGCTGCTAGAGGATCAAGATCAACCACCGGGACCCTCAAGCAACGAAGGGCAGTGAGAGGCATCCTATCATGAACATGTCGGAGGCCAGAATTCTGGCCACCAATATGAGGGACTAGTGATGGGTATATCGTAGTTGGGTTGGCCCAACGGTCAAAGAAGGACCAAATAGTCTGTTGGACGGTCAATTCCAACGTTGGCCAAACAGGAGGCGAAGGCCCAAATCCTGAAAGGCCTAAACTCTCTCTCAACGGTCAACGCCAGCGTTGACCGTCAAGACGCAAGCAGGCGACCAACTCGCGTACAAAATGGTCAACCCAAGTGTTGACCGAAAGTACTGTAGCAGCAGGCCCAAAAATACAGTAAATCTGATGTGGGCCAGGCCTAAATTAACAGGTGATCTAGTACACAAAAAGCAACAATCCTTTTCATGATTACACACTTTCCTAAAAGCTGATCTTCTCCAAAAATGTAGCAATGAATTCGGCACCAATGATGGAGTCTAAACGGTCACAAGAGCATGAAAGGAAAGCAGATGATTTGAATATCCGTTGCACTGTTCAGAAGGAAATGGATCCATCAAATCATGCCAATTATACCCATTAACTCAGAGAAGGTCGCCATTGCTAGGCCAAAAGATCACGCCACCTTGACCAGGGAAGGTGGCTCTCCTACTATCTATATAAGCTCAGAGTCTCCATTCTGGAAGAAAGACTCTCGAATACGCTCTCTAACTCACCTTTAAGAGAACATACAGAATACGCCTTCTGAAACAAATGAGACTTCCTGATACAGTCTAAGCCACGAACGCTTACAGTGCTTGAGCAAAAATCCTCCTTCTTTCTCTCTCTGCACAAAGCGTTCACTTTTAAATTCCACTAAAGGCCACCAGATTACAGAAGTTCTTTCAGGCTCTCCGAGAATTGTTCCCCAAAGCTTCCTCGCTTTCGAGACGCAGCTACCACTTGCTCTCTATGAACAACGAGCTGGAACTCACATTCTCAATGGGCCACAGGGTCATCTCTGTTTCTACGGGCCAACACTCCCGACAAACCTATTCTCTCTCTTACTTTCTTTTACTTATCAGTTTACCTTCCTCGATTAGAAAGCTTTCTTACTGACTTAAATATCGGAGTATTTTCGGTGGGACAACCTCCCACCAACACCTGACCTCTCATTTTCTGTAGTGGTGTGCAGGATTCAAACTCAGTGAATGAAGTCGGATCAAATCAACCACCCAAACCCGAATCTGTTCGAAGTCAGATCCAGGTACGCATCACGACTAAATGAGCAAATAATTAAAACCCAAATTGTATACACTTCTACACAATTAAAAGTCATACGTTACTATTTAAAACTCGTAGGTAGGCCATTTACATATCACCCTATAAATAAGATCAAACGCTACTTCTAACCAGCGAATGATAAGTTTAGATATCAATATACTACTATAACATACTAAAATATGACATAACATACTACCCGCTAAGTAATAACCTTGGTCAAATTCATATTTTTAGAAAAAGCCTACACTTATTCTTCATAATTTATAATTTTTTACTCCTAAAAACTATTCATATTTCTTAACTTAATTGTAGAATTTTTCTCATAATTCTTTTTTCATTTCATGAGACACTTATGCTTTTTGTAGAAAATATGCTATGAAGACATTTGAACATATGGGATGTTAAATTAGCATACAGTGTAGAAATTCAGCATAGAACACAAAATTCAATAATTTTCAACAATCATGCAGAAATCTACATGAGTTTTAGAACATATAGGACATATGTTTAACAATATCTAAGTATGCTTAGTTATTATACACAAAATTAAGTATAATAGTACAAAAAAGTTCAGCAAAATATAAGAATTTAGTTTCATGTAAACTATTTCTACAATTTCAGTTCAGAAAGCACACATGTAGGGCCTAATTTAATAAAATTTATTATATTCAAGTAAAATAATTATGGTTCAGAACATACAGTAGTAAGAGGTATGAAATTCATCTTTTATAAAGGCATTGAATCATGATTTTAACTCATGTATGTGAAGAAAATTTAGAATTCAGCTACATAGGCATTATTCATAAACTTGGACATGAATTTTATGTATTCTTACAACCAAATGAAGGAAATTTCACATGTATGTTAAACTATATCATTATAATTTCGAAAATCATGACATGTGAGAGCGATGGAACAAACAATTGCCTATGGAATTCAGCAAAGATTAGCAACAAGAGAAAAAAATTTAAAGTGCACATGTTTTAACTCCAATTTACCCAAATTCTCACTTAAATCAACTGAATTTGAACTTCTTTGGCCTCCTCTCTCCTTCTCTCTCTCCTCCTCAATTACTTCTCACCCTACTCTTGAAAATCTGGTAAAAAATAATAGGAATGAGTCAGGGAGTCCAATTTATACGAAGTGGTGCTCGAGCGCTACTCAGGCGTATATCGAGTATTGATACTTCTGAAATACTATACTTGAGCATGGCTCGAGTGTGCCTTAGGCATGTACAATCTACCAATCCACTGCTCGAGCGTTCCTCGGACACACGTCGAGCATATACATTCTGCCAACCTGTGCTCGTGCGCATATCAGGCGCTGACTCTATGGGTTTTGGTGCTTAGGCATGGGTTGAGCCTCCATCAAGTATCGTGTCAACAGATCTAATTTTAACTCTTTAATCTAATTTTTTTATATCCTTTAATCTCAATTTTAATTATATTAATTTAAACATTTAATATTATCGTTAATTAAAGACTTAGGTTTTGCACTTATGATTAGAAAGCATGTACAATATATATTACAAATAAGCCTAATGCTATATAAAAAATGTCTTACTTTGGGTATACAAGACACTCAATTGTTAGACAGTTTAAATAGTGACATGAATCTCATCTAAAATGTGATTTAAATATAAGAAATTTCTTTCATCATTTTAATAGATTGTTTCATAAGAAAAGGCATAAAAAATTGATGGTCAATTTCACATGTAAGTAAAATATTTCAAATATTGTTATAAGTCATTGTCCATTTATAATTCAAGTTGCAAAAGTTATACCCCTACTATTTTTAATATAGTTTAGAAATAATTATTTAAGATACCATGATGGCGTGTTATCTCACGTAAGGATCCTATTCATATCATGGTTTATTACACATAACTAATGAATGAGGTTGCATTTATTTTTTATGTATTAACCAAAAATGTTGACTGTAATTGTCAAAAATTTCAAACTATCGGAATACTTTGTGTGAATACTTTTGAATTTTTTAATCTCCATTATTTGATTGTTATTCTTGAATACTATATCATGGTTAGATGGACCGAAAATATGATACGTTCTAATAAAACTGTTATTACACTAGAAATTTAAAATAACATAGATAATTTGCGTACTTGGTCTGGAATGTTAACTGATAATTTCATGCATAATTATATCCAAATGGGATCTATATCGAGTGGTAAAAAAATGGAAGAGATTACTATCAGAGTTAATAAAATCGTAGACGAATTTTGTAACATCAATTTTAAAGAAGGGACAAGTAAGGAGGCATTATCAATGGAGAATATCCTTGAGCAAATTACCGATAGAACAATTAAAAGTATGAAAGGCCATAAAAAGACCCAAAAGTTGTTTAGAGAAAATTAAACACAATAAGCAAGTATATTTGTTTACTATATTATGGTGAACTTACTTTTTAATTCACTAGTCACTGTAATAAATCTAAATACCTGCCATTACAATCATACCATGTTGCAATAAATCTGAGTTCTGAAATTGTTCATCATTAGTTCTACTTATGATCATGCCATGTTGCAATAAGGCCGCTTGCTTTTTTATAAATTTAATATAAGCTGATCTTTTAAATCCTGTCATCTTTTAGGGTTCAAGTTGTGTGAGGATCGGGTTTTTTTTGTAGGAATTAGTCTCTCTACCTTAATGAAAAAATTAGCCTAGATAGCATGTTAATCGGATTGACATACCGACCGGCCTTAACCAAAATGGCCGAGGAAGTTATTATAATTATGACCATACTAGTAAGATGGCCGAACAAGAATTTGTTGACCGGCCAAACTAAATTGTTGACCTGCCAAAAGAATTGATTGAATTTATCAAGTAGTTGATTGGTTAGCATCATTTGACCGACTTGATGGGAAATCGGCCTAGGTAGCAAATCGACCGGCTAACGATAGTTGACTGGCCAGAGAGAGTTGGCCGGAATTAATATCGTTGACCGGGATAATATAGTTGGCCGAAAATAATGAGATAACCAAAATAACCATGAAATTGCGGTCTATATGTGAACAGTGACAACCGAGGTTGTTTGAAAAATTAGAAAGAGACCAAGGTCTTTTGAGAACTAGAAGGAAACTGAGAACTCTAGGTGTGAACGAGTGTTAGTAAAACGATTATTAAAATCCGTGCAACCTCATATCCTACTCCGTTGACCTTTTAGAAAAAGAAACGGGAAAAGAAAAGAAGTATCAAATAAGTAACCTATCCTACCTACCCTTACCTGCCCCATTGCCTATAAATACTGGTGTTAGGGATTAGGAAAAGAAGTTAGGAAATCTGAAAAAAGTAGCAAAGGAGAAGAAGGACAGGAAGAAATTCAGCCAAAGTTAAGTAATAGAGTTCGTAGATCGGGTAAATGTACCCCATGTTTTGTCCTTAACTGTTTCTCGTCTGAAAATTTTGATACTATTCTAATGATATTCTTCGTTATATTTCTACACGATGCATATTATTGCAATTACTTCTTATGTTTTATAAAGGAATTGCAATCTTACAGCTACTCAGCGCATGTGTTATGTTTTATATGTGAAGTTCTATCCCACGGTTCATGCTTGAAAATTGTGCATAGACTAGCTATCTTGCATGTTTAATTGCGGTTAACGAATTAGTTTGCATGTTTAAGATCTCACCCGATTTCATGTTATTCGCCGCTTGTAAAAGTAAGATTGCATGTTTTAAGGACTTCGGTCATTTGAAACTTAAGACAATTTTGATGGTCGAGTAGCTGTAAGCCTAAGATGTAGCCAGTTGTGATTGTTGAGTAGTTATAGATCTTAAATGTAGCTAATTGTGATGGTCGAATAGTTGCAAATCTTAAATGTAGTCAATTATTATATGATGGTCGAGTAACTGTAGACCTTAAATATAGCCAGCTATGATGGTCAAGTAGTTGCAAATCTTAAATGTAACCAATTGTCATATGATGGTCGAGTAATTGTAGATCTAAAATGTAGCCAATTCTGATGGTCGAGTAGTTGTAGACCTTAAATGTAGCCAGTGTTTTGAACGGAAATTTGGTTTTAGATTTAAACTCATTTCGAAAGCCAGTACTCATGAAAAAAATGTATTTGTCCCATGTTTTCTGCTTTTGTATGCAAAATGCCTTCATTCCATTAAATGCTATAATTATACATATTTTCTGCATTGGTATCTTGTTGAGTTATCGCTCAATCCTTATTATTTTCTTACCCTCAAATGACCAAGAACTTATGCCGGACAAGAAAGAGTAAAGTCAGACGGTTTAACTAGGCAGGAAGGCTGATCGAGATTTTCGTAGCAATACTTGATTGACTTCGATGTATTTTTGGGAGATTCTGAAAACTTTTGTATAATGATTTTGCTATGTAAATAAAATAGATATTTAGACACTTTCGTTGAATTTTATGGTTAAGAATTTTTGGTTCCTAGTTACATTTCATACGTCTTGGGCTGACCGACCTAAATTCTTTGCCGGTCAAGATGTGACCAACCTAATTATGACCGACCTATTTTTTGGCTGACTTGATAACCAGCTAGTTTCGATCCTGTGCATGCGAATGTGATTTTAAGTCCACCCATTCATATGTCTTTTGTACAAAGTTTATTGTTCGGTTATATGTATAATTATTGACGGAGGTTATTGGTGAACTATAACCAATTCCGTCACAAGTTGTTTATTATCACAATTATATTTTATCCCACCCATAGAGTAGTTTCATACCACACAATATCAACAACCAATGACGTATATGAAATTGTTAACTGTATACAACTATTTTTGTTTCAAAAATATCAGAAATGACTAACATGTATTGTTTTGCTTGTAAATTATAAATTACATAAAATGTTCTGTTTTTACTGTAGGGATAACAACTACATGCTCTAATGTATAGACCCGTATATTCGGAAGGGTATACAACAACACTTACTGATAATTCAAAAGGTGCAGCGTCAACTCTTCCAAGTTTCACGTCTTTCGAGAGTCCAAACTAACGCTTATGAAAGAGAGGTAATTTAGTATGGCAATTCATAGTTGGATGTAATTTAGCATTTCCTGGGATCATTTTGGAACTCATAGAATTTAGATTTGGCTATGGTTTAATTGATTATTAAACATATATTGACATGTCTATACCATTTTTCAGCTATTGATTGATTTAGTATGATATTACGTAGTAGTGAGTTCTCTTAGTGAATCAGATCCACTAGCAAGCCAATGAGAAAGGAGGATGATCAGTTTGATCATAGTATTTGTGAGCTTTCAAGGTGTACTTCCACATAGAGGCAAGTGGCTTGAGAGTTGATAGTTTTGGGAAGAGAAATCAATGTTCATCTGGGAGCTCACTCATATTTTCAGCTGTTTGCATTCCATTTTTTTCTGCCCTCTGTTCTGATTATTTGCAGGTAAAAAGTGGAGTTGTGTTTCCTGACAAAGCTTATTTGTGGTTGACAGTCATATCATCTGGAGCCACAGTTGGCTGTATTAAATTTATAACTTTTCTTAGCTAGGTCAGGTAGTGTTATGTAAAAAGCTTATGGGTTTTCTTGTGTACTTCCTTTTTAATTTTGGGTTTTCTTAAGTATTGAATATCTAGGAGGGAATGCTTAAGTAAGATCAAAGCAACGTGGCTAAAGTGAATTGCATCGATGAGCAATTTAATCCTCAATAATGTCCAGAATTGAAAAAAGAAACTCCCCTGTCAGCACTAGTGTGGCCAATGACCGTGCATTATTCCCACCAACTCCCCTGTCAGCACCCCTACTTCTGAAGTAAGAAATAAACGCTTCTCTAATAAGTTAGAATAGTATTTTGTACTTTTCTTGCAATGAAAACTTGATGTTGGCTTAGTTGATAAAGGATAATTTTGCTGGGGTTAGAGATAGTAGGATAGAAAGACCTGAAGGCAGTAGAAGAGAAATTGGTGCTTGGTTGAGGTAGTAGAGACAGATTTGGTAGCCTCTAACTTTACAGCATATTGTTGGGGATCTAATAAAATGATGGAAAATTCTTCATATATATAGCTCCACAAATTGCTGTGTCCTTAGTACTCGTTTCTGATTGTTCACTTTTTTATTTTACTGTTTTACTCAGTTTGGAAGAATGTCTATGAACTTGACATGATCTGCATCAGAAAACAGGCCATGATGATTAATTCCCCGTTGATACAGTTAACCAAAATCAAGTCGTCATGAACTGTCAGTTACTCAAGGTTGTCATGTTATTCATTTCTATGGATTATTTGTTAATGTTACTGAATTCTCCATTTGTCCTTGTGTCCACTCTTTAAGTCGCTGCTATTGCTTATTGGCTTAATGATTTTGTCTATCACCCAAACAATGGACATATCCAAGATGACACCCAGCGATGCTTTGTTCACGGCTCCCTTTAAGCTTGTTGCACAACGCGATGATGGTTATTGTATGCTTTTGCATTATTCTAGACAAAAGTTGCTACGATTTGTTACAGTCATAACTTGACAAATGTTTTGTCAAGGCCAAGATCAAGCACCACACTGGAAACAAGCAGTCCTGTACTGGAGGATGCGCTAACACTATGTGAAGAAGCGGCTGTTGCTGGAAGTATGTTGGCAACTGAAGTACGTATAAAGAAATTGAATGGTCTCCGATTCTTCAACAAGAGATATTAATTCCTTCTGTATTTTAAAATGATTTTGTGACGTTTTAACCTTAGTTTATTATTTAGAAAGTATAATTATCTATTCATAGCTATCCAAATCTTTTTAGAAAATTTTCTGAGAAGTCGTTGATGTTTCACTTTGAGAAAGTGGGTTTTTCTTATGTTTGACAATTACACTGAATCATCATTTCAGTTCCAGGGTATGTGTAGAAAACAGGGCCACTGATGAGACTACATGAGGTTAATATTTTACTCTCTTTTTTTTTTTAATATTACTGTGTGTTGATCCTTAGGGTGTGAGCTATTACGATGCGTAGTAAGCAAACAATAATTACACAATAAAATAAGAAAGAAATAATTTACATGGAAACCTTCTTAATAAGAGGAATAAATCACGAGACAATACATCCAAAAATTTTCACTATATAAAATTAGTTACACAAACTCTAAATATAAGAATATAAAAACTCGACTCCTTGTATCAGATGGACCCGAGTAAAAATGAAAACACGATAAAACAGCTTCTCCTCGCTTTTCTTTCTTTCTCTTATTTTCTCTTACTGACGGTGCTCTCTGATCTGATTTTACAAGTGATCTAATTTCTCTTCTATCGATCTCCTTTTATAAACCCTAAAACAAATTTCGCACACTTTTATTCCAAGCTCGTCGTCTAGGTGCCCTTCAGCATCGTCGCCTGGTCACTACTCAGATTCAGCATCCGATTGCTCACCAGATTCGGCATCACTAGTTGCCTTTATACATCTCTGTCCACTCATCCTTCAGACTCGACACTCGGTCCTCAGGCTGGGATATCCCTAGGGGCTCATCGCACACAAACATCACAATACTCCATCTCAATATTGAACCCATGTGTGCTCATCTGAACTGCCAGACGACCCATTAACCGATGTGGACTCACACAGAAATAACCCATAACCCAATAGGAGCAAAAGCTTAGTTGCTGAGAAAGTTTGTCTCAATGGCTGAGAATGGGAAGAAGGTTGATTTCGTATTGTGCATAGACAACGATCAATCTAGTGAGGACATGTTTGAAATTGTGGACGATGCAGCACCAAGGAGCATTCTTTCTGCCGGTGCTTCAATGTTTGCCTATAGAGTCGACCAAAAGCCGAGCAAATACTACCTGAATGGCACAACTAAAGTCAAAACTGTGCTAGAGTCACTTGCTGAGTTTTCTGATCTTTCCATTTCTCCTGATTGAAATAATGGAAAATTACATTTGTACTTTCTGCTGAGTTTTCCACTTCTTGCTATTCGCGATTCTTTCAATGAAATGCATGTTTTTGACATGCATGATGTATGATGTAGTAGGGGGTGGATTGTCTATTACCTAGAGATGATCCTATGTCTTGACATGTAAGTAGGTGTGGTTTGAGGTTTACCCAGCTGAAGCCCTTGTCCTCACAAACACACTTATGGTAACTGAAATAATCTCAGCATGAAAAACCAGTAACATATGATCAATATCATAATATAGAACAAGAAATAACAAGATACAAATAAAATCAGTCAGAGGAGCTGGATGACATAGTTCCTCAAAGCAGTCAGAAAGAGGAGTGAAGTTAGCAACTTCAGAAGAGCTGTAATTGTTGCAACAATTCACTATCTATGGCAAGAAAGAAATGCAAGAACTTTTAAAAGAAAGAAGCTGCAACAGTTTTCTAATTGATTTGTGGAAGCTAATAAAATTTTACTTTACCCTAAATAATAAAAATAACAAATGAAGCCATTGAGTGAAGAAGAAAAGGGTTAGTAACAGCAATACAATCGAATTTACCAATTTGATTAACAACATGGTTTCTGTATAATGTGGTTAGTAACAGAAACCACACAAGTATAATGTTCTAACCTATAATTCAATCCATACTCTTTTACCATCATATCAAAGAATTCAATCCCTTGATCCTTCAACCCACAATGGCTACAGGCATACAGCAAGCACAAGGAAGTGCCATCATTTGCCTATAGTCCCTCCTGCTCCATTTTCTTGAACAGTTTAATAGCCTTCTCCCCTTGCCCATGGAATCCATAGGCAGCAATCATTGAGCTCCACAGCACAACATCAGCTTCACTACGCTCCATGAAAGCTTTCTCTGAGTCATCTAAGCATCCACATCTTGAATACAGGCTGATCAATGAACTAATCACAGCAACAACTGAAGTAGCTCCAGTTTTGATCACATCGGGCACGAACCTGTTGGCCTTGTCCAAGCGTTGCCAACTCTGTGCATGAACTGATCACGCTAACAAAGGTTATCTTATCCGGTCGAAATCCTGCCATTTTCATCAAATTAAACTGATCTAAAGCTCCCTCAGAGAATCCGTTTTGAGCCCTTCCTGCAATAACTGAATTGCAAGCGACAAAGTTATGAACTGGCATACCATTGATAACTCTCTATCCTTCTTCCAAACTTTTGCATCTCATATACGTAAGAGCCAATGCACTCCCAACAATCAAATTCAGCTCAAACCCAGATTTGACGGCATAACATTGAACCTGGCTTCCACATGACAAAGCCTTCAAACCAGCGCACGCTCTAAGCACACTACCTAACGTAAACTCGTCAGGAGAAAAACCCAACTTGCGCATTTGTGAAAGAAAAATCAAAGCCTCTCATTATATTCAAATTGCGCCATGCCCGTGACCATCGCATTCCATGTCGCTACATTTCGTTGGGGCATTTCATCAAACACCTTCCGAGCACCGTCTAAATCGCCACTTTGGACGTACCCGCCAATCAAAATGTTGCAGGACATTACATTTTTCCTGGGCATTATACCATACAATGTCAAAGCTGAATCCAGCTCTCCAAATTTGGCATACATGTTGAGGAGGTGCTTGTTGGGGAACTTGTCCGAAGAGCACCCAGATGTGATGATTAAAAGAATGAAGCTGTTTGCCCAGTAAGAGCGACTGTGCGGGCATGCAACCTTGAAGAAGGTGAGAGAAGATAGATAACTCCGACGGTATTTTCAAAATAATAACAATACTTTACTAGTTACTTGAGCTGATTGAACACCGTAAACGAAAGTGAAATCCGGAAAGAGAACGAGAGTTGGAGAGCAGCGGTGACGATTTGTCGATCGTCTGCTGTCCGGAGGAGTGAGATGCAAAGAGAGAAGCGACAGTGAAAAGTTGAGAGTGACAGAACAAAATGAGATTAGGGTAAGCATCTAATTTTCATTTTTTTTCTATTTAATTTTTAAATTTTATCTTTACTAATCATTTATTTAAAAATTAACAGCTT
>JAODPA010076401.1:5976-26351 GCA_025585075.1 Nepenthes mirabilis
AAACAAAAAAAATATATATATGGGAATAACAATTCCCACCTTATTACTAACCAAACGGAGGAATTCCAATTCCTGCGGGAATTGAAATTCTTTTCCCTTCCAATTCCTTCAACCTAACATGACCTTACAGATTTCTGAAAGGACAAACAAGCACAATCGATATCAAAGAGCAAACACCAAATACAATCACACCTCATCCTCCAGCGCACTAACCCTTTCATCTTCCACCATGGCAGCCTGGACATAGTGCGAAAAGATGATCAGACAATAATCCATAAAAGAGCACCAGCCTATCCGAGTATAAAAACAATACTTGAGTTTCCCGCAGACAAGGGCAATTTAAACTGAACAAAATATGCCAAATGACTACAATACAGTGAGACATACGACCATAGGATGAATCTACTGAAAACTACTCAATGACAAATTGTTGGGAATGGCGGGTAGAACTCACAAAAGAAATGAAAGGCTTTCTTAGATCATGTAAAAGATGGCAATGCACAAACTTTTTAAAAGAAAGAGTTATAAAAAAGAAAATAATGCCAGACAAAAGAATTCATGCCCAGACAGTGAAACACCGAGTGGAAGATATCTTTAGGCCAATACAAGCAAAACTATCAATGCAACCATGCCGGTATGCCAACTTTTTTTACTGAAGAAAAAAGATGAATTTTGACACCTTTATGTTGGACAAAACAGTCTGGAGATCATGGATTTTACGAGTCATCTCCTCAATTTTCTTCTCACACTTTTCCAGATAAAGGCTTTTAGCGTTAAGTTGCTGGTCGGTTTCCTCAAGTATAGATTCTGTTCTAGCATTGACACATAAAATAGTATAAGATAACAATCACCCCAAGCAAATAAGAATCAAAGTGGTCATAGAAAAAAATGTTTGGCCATTGTAATTACCAGAAAGTCAAGGGCAAAGATGCAAAGCAAAAAATTTCACTGATAATTTAAACTCGAAAAGGTTCAGTTTACATCTCAAAAGGCAAATTTGTCAAACTTTGCTCAATAGAGCTATTCTTAGTGTAGACTGTATACTCCCGAGCCTTAACTTGCTGATGCGATGGAATAACAACCCCCTCCCTAAAACACACACACATGCACCCACATACCACATCAAACTTATTTACATACGGATCATGATGATTGTCAACCAAGTTTGTCGACCTATTGGATGCCAACTGTTGGCAAATAAACCATTCCCTTTATATATAAAAAAATGCCTCAGCATGTACGAATCCCAGATGGAATTTCAGTTACCGTGAGTGGTAGCACAAACGGAAATAGCTTCCACAAACATGAACACGGAGAAGCCCATAAACACTTCATGAGCTGGATAGAGAGGCAGTTCCAGGAGAAGAACCATAGGAAATCCTCGAGAACAGAAAAAAATGGTTTTCAATGTTATTTTTTTGTAAATAATATGGCTTTGAAGAAAACGATCTGGTACAGATAGTGATCTTTACCGATCCGAAAAGAAAAAGAAAAATAAAAATAAAAACAGATAGTACAGCCGTTAATATGCGGAATCACCACAAGGGTTGAAAAGCGATAGCTTTTGCAAGCGGCAATAGGATTTAGGATAATATCAATTTTAATCAGCTCTTCCATATACACTTCTCGGGAAATCGGAACGAAAATTAAGCACCCAAAAAGTGAAGGCAACTATTAATAAGAAATTCTATCAGCGTATAGGAGGATGAGAAAAAAACAAATACCTAATCGAGCGATCTTGATCTTCGTTTCCTCGATTCCGCAGATCAGACGGTTGGAGTTCGAACTACCTGTAGTCTGAGCGGGGATTAGAGGTTGCTGGGCGGCAACTTCGTAGCAGAGAGAAATCAGAAGCGATAGTATGGTGGGAAATAGTAAAATATAAACGCTCGGCCTTGTCGCCATATCCCCTCTTCCCTAAGCAAATTGCAACGGCGGGATTCCTGCAGCACAAACCTTGCCGCGGCTGGCTCTTCACAGTCAACAGTGCTCCTTGAAAGCAAGCGTTGCAATTAATATTTACAAATAATTAATATTTAAATATTCTTAAAATAGGTATTATATTTAAGTAATAATAATGTCACGTGACTGTATAATTTCTCGACACGTGACCGCCGAGCAAGTTTATGCAAATTTAATTTCTGGGCCGAAGAAAACGTTCCTGTTTGAGCGGTTAATCCGGATACTTCCCCACTCTTCTCGATCCGTCAACTTCCCAGGCTATCCTCCTCAAATTGCATCTCCTCTTCTCTCCTCCAAAGCTCCAAAATTCGATCTGCGAGATGCCTAAAACTGTTAGCAGACCTGATACTGTCAATAAAATCAAGCGTAATAAACAAGGGGAGAGAGAGAGAGAGAGAGAGAGAGAGAGAACAGATGGGCGTCGATTACTATAAGATACTGCAGGTTGACAAGAACGCTAAAGATGACGATGTGAAGAAAGCTTATAGAAAATTGGCCATGAAGTGGCACCCTGATAAGAATATTGACAATAATAAAGAAGCTGAGGCAAAATTCAAGCAGATCTCTGAAGCCTATGAGGTAAAGTATACTCTCATCCTTTTCTCTGTTTAAATTTCCATCATCTTTTTTGGTTAGATTCTTTACAGTCCGCGTTGTTGGTAAGTATTGTTGTAGCACGTGCGGCGATATGACCGGTTTGGAATTCTTGTGTAAAATGACTAGTGTAGAAATTCGGAGTGGAATTTCTGGAGTGGTACACAAGGCTGGAATGGTTGTCACTTTGCTGAAATGGAAGTACGCCGGAGTGATGTTTGTTAGGGTTTAATACCCGGATTCACTCGATCCGGCATAGCGGAAACCCAAACCCCCGTCATCGTCAGCTACAAATTTAGTAGGCAAAAGGAACAAAAGATGTACAATATTTTTAATGTGTAAATTCCTTCTCAACTAAGGGAAAAAAACTACGGGACAAATTCTAAAAAAGCTTTACTATGTAAAATCGGTTACAAAAATCCCAAGATAGAATACCAGCAACCCACTCTCGCTAAACAAGCTCCCAAAAACAGACAATAAGAAAAACAATCACCAAGAATAAGGAAACTCTTCTTCTCTCTTATCTCTCTATTTTTCTCATTTCTTTCTTCTTACTGTGGTGCTCTCTACTCACAGACATTTTACAAGTATGGTAAAATGGCAACCTCCATTTCACCCCCGCACATATGCGGCCTGACGCATAGCGCCCCTGGTGATTTCTCACACACCAGCACAGCCCTTGGTGCCTAGCATATTGGCTCTTGATGATTTCTCATAGTCTGGCTTAATGCTCCTTCTTCTGACAATGGTATGAGAAATTCGAGTCTGTTATGATAGATCAAGGCTACCGGAAGACTACCTCTGACCATTACGTATTTATTCAAAGGTTATCGAAAAATGATTTTGTCATCTTTCTCATCTATGTGGACGATATGCTGATCATCGGACAAAACAGTACTCGAATCAAGGATCTGAAGAAGTAGTTGGGACAGTCATTTGCCATGAAAGACTTAGGGCTAGCGAAGCAGATTTTGAGGATTAAGATATTTCGCGACCGGAAGAACAAAAAGGTCTAGTTGTCCCAAGAAAGTTATATTGAGAAAGTACTCCAACGATTCAAGATGGAGAAGTCCAAGCCAGTGAGCACCCCATTGGCCAATCATTTCAGACTGAGCAGCCGACAGCGTCTATCCTCAGACATTGAGAAAGCTAAATGAGAAGCGTGCCCTAATCATCGGCAATGGGGAGTCTCATGTATACCATGGTATACACAAGGCTAGATATTGTACACTCGGTCGACACTGTTAGTAGATTTCTTTCTAATTCTGGAAAGGAGCACTGGTCTGTTATGAAGTGAATTTTGAGATATCTCCGGGGAACCTCAAGGATGTGTCTGTATTTTAGAGGAAAGATGCTCCAGTTGGTTAGTTACACAAACGCGGATATAGCCGAAGATATTGACTTTTGAAAATCTACTTTGGGGTACTTAGTTAAGTTTGTCGCAGAGGCAATCTCTTAGCAATCTAAGTTGCAGAAATGCGTTATTCTTTTCACTACGGAGGCGCAGTTCATTACAGTCATTAAAGCCAATAAGGAAATGTTATTGATGTAAAAGTTTATTTAAGAGTTGGGCTTGAGGCGGGAAAAGTATATGGTGTTCTGTGACAGTCAAAGTACCACACATTTGTATAAGAACTCCTCATTCCTTTCAAAATCAAAATATATTGATATTCGATATCATTAGGTGAGAGATGTTATTGATGAAGGACGACTGTCAGTAGAAAAGGTCCGGACGGATGAAAATGAGTCAGACATGATGACCAAAGTATTGCCCAAGGGAAAACTTGAAGCTTGCTGTGATATCGTTGGCCTGACTGATTTAGTTTTCACATGGTCGTGAGGAAAAGTTTGTTGGGCTCACTCCCATGTAAAAAAATACAAGAGTGAAATTTCGGAGAAAAAAAGCTGTATGACCAATCAACGTTACGTTGACCGGCTGGAAAAAAGAATCCAGTCAACATGTTGTGGTTTTCGCTGAGTCGGATCGTGTGGATCCGGGCGTTCGAACTCTAACAAGTGGTATTAGAGATAGCAGAGATTGGCCCAGGCCTGAAAAGGGCTACTTGTGGAGGGTGCTAACCAAAAAGAGTTACCTGCGAAAGTGCTGACCTGTTGCTGCTGCGCCGGGGTGAAGTGAAGCATGCAGAGGGAAAGCCACTGAATAAAGTGCCGCAGAAGTACAGCCGACGATGTTTGCGGCTGTCGAAGTGGGAAGTCTAGTGTCGTTGTCAAGGAGCTTGCCATTTTAGTGTGGTGCTGGAATGAACGGTAAAAGTATAACGGAGCTGAGCAGGGCCAAGGGCGGAGCTGTGCTGGGCCAAGGGCGGAGCCTATAGGGCCAAGGGCGGAGCTGAGCAGGGTCAAGGGCGGAGCTGAGGTGGCGAAGGCAGAATGTAATGGTGAATAATTTAACCACGGGGAAGAAGCTAAAGGGGAGTTGGACTACTCCAGGTTCAGTGCAGCGGAAGAAAGTATCATTCAGGCTTGCGGAAGCCAAAGCCAGGTTCCCAATTGAGGGGAAGATGTCGGAAGGCAAGTGATGACGGTCGCGGGAAAAAGGCGAGATTTTACCCCGCAAAGTCGTGAGGGAAAGTTTGTTAGGGTTGGTCATTCCCTTATGAGTGGCTCAATAAACGGACAACATCGGATCGCACAGATTTTGTGTGATGTTGGAGTGCTGCATACTGGTTGCAGCAAAGTCTAGGAAGACCGTTTGTTGGAGCATCAAATCTCGGAGTGACAATTACTGGAGGGGCAATTGCCAGAGTAGTCACGCAGGGCTGCAAGAGTACAGCCGATTGGCGGTCGGGCAGCAGAAGCCGGTCAACAGGAGGTTGACCGACTGACAATAGAAGATGGTCAACAGGAGGTTGACCGGTTGGGAGAGGGATCCGATCAACGGAAGGTTAACCGGTTGAGTAATGGCCCAACGACATTGTGGAAAGCTGGTAGCTGACGTAGCGGACAGTTGTCTTTTCAGAGTTGGTAGACTTGCGGACCATGCACCGAAAAGTGGCTACAAAATGGCAGAAAGCAGTTTGCAGATGGTAGAGCTTCCGATGTACACAACCTGCAGAGCATGAGTGCTGTGGAATTTGGGCCAGACCTCTCTCTCTATAAAGTGAGGCTTCTAGATAAAAAGAAGCAAGTGGGTGACACATAAGTGTGTGTGGGCGGCAGCAGCAGTGTGAGGGCTGTGAGGCGAGTGGCTGTAGCAGCGGCCGTGATGCGATAGATGGCCTTTTATTGCAACACTTGTAAAATCAAAGTGAGTGGAGTGTACCATCGGTGAGAAGAAGAGAAAAAAACAAATAGTTAATATTGAAGGAGAGTTTCCTCGCTTACTCTAAAAAGGTTTTTCTTATTCTGTCTCGGATGTGTAGTAGATATTCTATCTCGGGGTTTTTTATAACCATTTTACATAGTAGAAGCTTTTAGTGGATTTAATATTCTGTGATTTTTTCTTTTGATTTGTGAAGGGTTTCACGTTAAAAATATTGTGTATCTTTTATTCCTTGTGCCCGCTAAAGTGGCAGCAGACAATGACCGGGGGGGGGGGGGGTTCGAGTTTTCGCTGCGTCGGATCTTGTGGATCCGGGTGTTCGAACCCCAACAATACTCACTTGGCCGGAATAGAGGGAGATCCAGAGTAGAACTTCCGGAGAGCTTTACAAGGCCGGAGAAGTAAAAACTTGCCGACTGATAAAATCACAATGAAGGTCAATGGAAGACAGCCTATCTAAAAAAGGCTAACATGCAAAATCTGCACAGATAGTAGACTCTATAGAAAAATAAAGTTGACTTTTAAAGTTAGTAGTTGATTCGCAGAGCAGGTCAACTACTCCCAACAGGAAGGCGTCTTGCAGAGTTTGTGGCAGACTTTACAGTGCACGTTACCACATTGCAGAAGCAGGTAGTCACCGGAGCACATGTGTATACATATGTGTGCTGAATTGTATAAGTATGGAGAGCAACATGTAAGCAGTGAAGTGAGGAGAAAAAAAATAAAGAGAGAACATAAGGAGTAGCCAATTTTTTTACTATTGTATTTTGCTTTTCCTCTATTCTCAGCTCTGTAAGGACTTGTGTAGCTAGGGTTTTTGTAACCAACACTTATATAGTGAGATTGTTTGTAGACTAAGTGTCCCGTAGTTTTTCTCTCTTATTTAGAAAAGAGTTTCCACGTAAAAATTGTATGTTCCAATTTTTTCCTATTTCTTTATTGTGTGCGTCTCCATTCGTCATCTTGTCCTCTCGGTTTGCTAGACTGACCGACATTCTCTTCCCCAACACGTGTGACATCTAAAAGAAGGTTATCTGTCCCAATGCTGTAAGTGGAAATCAAGGTTGCATCTCCCCCACCCTCTTGTTTACTTCTGAGCGGCCCTTCAAAGATTCCTGCTAATGTCTTTTTTGGTAAGTAAAGATTCCTGCTACTGTCAAAGACCCAAAATTTAGATCAACTTGGTTAGATGCAGCATGACCTTATGCTATGGTTGCTATAAATTTTAACGAGGAAGACGGTAAAAAAAAAAAAAAAATTTAATCTATATTCATCTGGTTTACCTGAGGAGAAGTGTGGAAATTTTTGATTTCATCTATCAATTACACAGGGCTTACTGGAGATCTCAGCAGTTTTTGTTTTTTTTTGTTTTGAGCGGAAAACTATGGAATCCAGTTGGATGAGACACACTGTCTTGCTTTGAATTTCGATTCTTTTCTTTCGTGAAGACCAAATACTATTACAAATTTTAGACATTCATCTTTCTGTCTGTCTGGGCTCTGATTAATTAGGTCCACGTAAAGGGCCTCTGATTGAAAGGACACTGCCTTGCAATCTGGAAGAGCTGTATAAAGGGACCACTAAGAAGATGAAGATTTCCCGGGAAATCGCTGATGCAAGTGGGTGAGTAGATCTTTCGTCTTATGGAAAGTAGTGTTACCACTGTTTATGTCGAGTTTACTCAATGGCACAATCTTGGCTTTAGCAGCAAATTTATATTGTTGCATTTCTGCTGCAAAGTTGTCAAAATGCAAGTTTTGTGTATTTATGTGGCAGTGGTTGTGGAAGCCTTTCTTTAAATTCCTAATATGCAACACTATTTTGGGTAATATTGGTTCATAGAATCTTTGCTTTAAAAAAAAAAAAAAAAACTTCATTGTTATTTCAATTAGGCAAGTCCATTATTTGTTGCTGCAGCTTATTTTCAATTGTGCTTCACAGGAAAACCATTCCAGTGGAGGAAATATTAACAATTGACATCAAACCAGGCTGGAAGAAGGGGACCAAAATCACTTTCCCGGAGAAAGGAAATGAGCAGTTGGGTGTTATTCCGTCGGATCTGATTTTCATTATTGATGAAAAACCTCATGGGGTATTCACAAGGGACGGGAATGATTTAGTTGCCACGCAGAAGATATCGCTGGCAGAGGCACTGACAGGATACACTGCCCATCTTACAACATTGGACGGGAGAAATCTGACCATTCCCATTAGCAATGTTATTCATCCAAACTACGAAGAGATCGTGCCTAAGGAGGGGATGCCAATACCAAACGAGCCTTCAAAGAAGGGCAACCTCCGAATCAAGTTCAGCATAAAATTCCCAGAGAGGCTAACTTCTGACCAGAAGGTCGGGATCAAGAAATTGTTGGCTCCCTAAGTCAAAAAACTTGGTCGAACTGTACGTCTGTGAATCCCAAATTCTTGTGAATAATTCTCTCCTATTTCTTTATTTCTAATGTTGGCTTAGTAGTATTATTTGCTGGGAAAGCATATGTAAAAATGACACAGCAGTTTTGGCAGACTCGATTGCTCTCTCTAGAAATCAGAATAAAAGCTGATTATTATGCTTTTTTTGTCATTTTTCAACAAAGAAGCTTAATGAGTCTTTCTCTTAGTGAGAATGTTGTTGTGTGCATTTGCTATATGTTCAAGCTACATTTTGTGATTCTGTCCACTGCTGCTGAAGCTCTAATCAAACAGAATGTCATCACAGAGGGAGCAATTGATAAATTTTGTCAGTTATACATAAGATTTTGCAAATAAGCACTTAGGGTGTCCTCTCAATAAAGAGAAAAATTGATCAAAGGAGAAAAAAATTATTATTTTTTACATTGACAGCAGGACGACATCCTTATCCTTTTCTTCGTTTGAAGTGCAAAATTCTCAAATCTAGAGCCAGGCTTGATCCAGGAGCACCAGCACTGCAGCGCTTTTTTTCAATCATGCTGCCTTCATTTGCTGCAAATAATTACCTCAATTTAACTGAGAGCAATTCAAGCTGATTTTTATTGTCTCAAACATTCATAAAGTTATGCAATATGACAAAATTATGAGCAAGTTCAATGGGGAAGCAAATTGAGACTCACTCGTTTCTCTTCTTCCATTTTGGCCTTAATGAAAGAATATATGGCTACACCAGCAATTGCAATGCATGTTCCAACGCCAGTTTGTGTTGAAATTTTGTTGCCTGCGATAGAAGACTTGCCAATTATCTTTTGATATAAAGACCAAACAAGCATAGGAAGAAAACAACACTACTCATATTGCAAGTAGTTCATTATAATTTTACTGAAACTGATACAGTAGCAGCTGTTATGTGGGTCCACTTAACAGGAAAAAATAACAATAAAAAAAAGACTACTCAATGACAAGTAGATCAAAGATTGTGCATCGCAGTCTAAGCATGTTATGCTTGCTTTGTGCACCGGCACAGTAGAATTAGAATCTACTAGCTCAAATGAGTGGCTATTAGCTCACTTTCTTAAGAAGGGTTTTCTGTAACTAAGAAATGAGAATTATTGACACATGTTCCCTGGCTCATAAAAAGGATGAAATTGACAATGTCATACTTAGAGATTGAGCTCGTCAAGTATCACATTATATTTATTTTTTTTATTAAATAGTAACAAATAAGTAATAATAGTACTTTTTAACAGAAAATATATATATACAAAATGGATGAAAATGGATTTACCGAAGACCAGAATAGAGAAGCCAATCACAAACACACGCTTCAAAACGTTGCCAACAGCATGTGTAAGAGGCGCCACCCTCTCCAGGGTGTTGGTAGCTAGCTGAGAATCCAAAAGAAAATTTTTTTCATACATTAGGGTAATGTGATGATGCATAATGCCCAGTTGAAATATATGTTAGGAATCAAGATTTAAACTTTAGAGTGCATAATTTTCACAGCATCAAATTAAAAGTTCTAATCCTGCCCATTTGCAAATATGCAATACATACTTTTGCTAATTTGCATGTAGCAGTAGTTACACAAACCTGATTGTATAGGTGGTAAAACATTCCCACCCAGAAAAGATCAGAAATAAACTTGGTTAGACCCACTTTAGCAATTGCATCATTGAATCCATGCTTCATGAGTTGAGGTCCCTCCACCTAAAGGTGATTGTATTTTAAGGGTCATGTGAAAAAAGCAAGTCTTAATCAAGTCAAAACTTTAACCTCAACAAAGTCTAGTCTAGTCTTCAGAGGCATATCAGTCCACTCACAATGATGGCTGGCGGAATGCACACCAATAGAGCGATTATGGAAATGTAGGCATAAACATTAGTACTGTCCATATCAGTCTGAAAAAAAAAGGGACAATTGATTGTTATTATAAACTTTGAAGTACTAGGTAGAAAGCACAAGACATTACTGGCAATTGTAGTGGCAGTTGAAGCGTTAGTCATATACCATGGCTTTCTTCGAGTATATACTCCGGTAGGTGAAGGATATATTTGAGATCATAGCGCTAATGAAGCCAGTCCAGTTGAATGATAACTCAGTCAGTGATGCCATTGAGACACCTGCATTGAGTAGCAGTTCATAATACAAATTGAAACTTTGGCAACAGAGCCTAATACAACAGAATTTTATTCATGAAAATCAAGTCCATGATCAACATAAATGACACATAGCGACGGTGAATATACCTACCGAGTACAACTGGAGCAAGGGACAGCCACAGAGTAAATGGTATAGATTGTCCAAGAATGAACTGAGAAGCAGCAGCATTGAAGAAGGGCTCAAGAGCTGGGCGATAGCAATATAAAGGCACAAATTAGGATAAGGTAGCAGGAGAGGCAGCATAGCAAAATTTTTTTGTTGTTATGAAAGCAAGATGGCTTCTAGTTCACTTATTACCAATGGGAAACTAAATTCTATGAGTTCACCTTTTATAGTGTGCGTGAAAGAGACAGCAACTGCAGCAAATGAAACATTGCTGGTCACATGGCCTATTGCATGGCAAACAGCGACGGGGATCAGCAGCTTCAGGAGGGTCGAGTCGATAGGCTACAAAGACAACCATGATTCATATACCATAGCATGTACAAAATGCCCATAGCACTTACATGAATCACCATAGCAACAAATATGTTAGGCCTGCATCTACAGAATTGAGAAACTCCAATTCATGGGTCCTTGAATGCAATGGTGATCATGCCGTTATTTATACATTAATTTGATCTTATCAAGGTTGAATGTAGCAATCAAGAGACACTGAGGAGACCTTTTTCTTGATACTCATGATAGGTCACCATGTTTATCCCACATTTTGTATTGAAGTAACTCGAGTCTGGTGTTTCAAAATTTTATAAATCTCTTTTTCAGAGTTGGAGCTATTAGTTTTCTGGCCCCCACCAGGAGCCGAATTTCACATTGCTGCGAGCATCTCATGCACAAAAGGCTCGTAAGGCCTTTGATTAAGAGAGAACCATTGTAATGATGGCCAAGCATGGGTAGGTCACCTAAATTCAGAACTATGGGGCTAAGACTACCGATGATAAGGGCTCAAACATGTCACATTCAAAGAACTTTGTGTTGGGTATTGGGTCACTCCATTATGAATGTCACAACAAATTGACGGGTCATCGGAAAGATGTGCGATATTTGTGCGTAGAACGCTCAGATGAAGATATCAAGCAGGGGCCACACAATATTTGTATGAGGTCGGCCAATGGTGGGGTGGGGGTTGATTGAGCGATGAAGGAAGTTGTGGGGTCATATGATATTCATGCGAGGGTCAGCCAATAGTAGGTCAAAGGTTAGCTAAGTGGCACATGATGGGCACTTAAAGAGAGTACGTGCACCATTTTCCTAGAGGAATGGCACATGATGGGCGCTTAAGGGAAGCACATACATAGTTTATCCAAAAAGGTTGGGCCTAATGCATATATGAAAAGCACTTGTGCGCAGTTTGTTTAGAGAGGTCATGCCTTGTATACTGTTTCTAATATAAAGTTGTACCTAATGCTATTTTAGGATATCTAAAATTATTTTCTTACAAAAGGAGGGTCGCATAGATAGAGAGAAAAGAAAAATAGAGAAAAAGAAGTGGTTTGGCATCCAATTAAGATTCAATTTGAGTTCTATTCTTCATTAAGAATAGATACGTTGTTCTAGTATTGTTTTTTAGGAAGTGATGGGCCCCGGTATGAGGGCCCGAAAAGCACGGCCCAGAAGAAGGGCCCAAATAAGAGGCCCGGAGATATTTTAAGGAAATCAGATGGCCCAAAGGGCGAGACAACGGCGGAAGCCCAAGAGATTCCATCCGCCCACCGTGGGGCCGAGAGCCCAAGAAACCTTGCGGAGTCTTAGAATTGTCCGAGAGACCAAGAAGGGACGCTCGGACTTTTCCCCAGAAGGCCCTCCAAGAGCTGCTTCCTCTCACGAGTCCATAAACTCACGAGGAACATCACAATTGGGCGAGGACCGCTCGTTCATGCCCGGGAATGCCAGCTAGGCTGCCTCGCCGGTTCCCAAGGAAGCCTGCAGCCACTGTCAGTCGCCGTCTCAGCAGGGCATGCCTAGTCAAATCGAAACTGTCATTCAGACCCTACACACGCAGGCCTACCAGCGGCGCTAGCCGCATGCCTTACCATGCACGTCAGCAGCATTGAAGGGAGTCGGTGGACCAGCTTCTCAACCATCGGATGGACGCCACGTGCCTTCTCCCCAACTGCCTGACTTCTCCTATAAATACTCAGTAAGGCTCCTCTCAAAAGGAGGAGATGGGGACTGGACCACATCTACACCTCCACCTCTGGGCAAACTCTCACCCTCGCTGAGACCACCCTGTGAGAAAAACGAATAGTGATAGAAGCTCCCCCCGCGAGAGAATCCTCTTGCGTAAGAGACGCCTAAACAAGATACAAGGAAGGGATTAACCCTCACAATTGTACTTTGTAAAGCCTTCAACCCATATAGTGAAACATTTAAACAGGCCTAGCACCTCGTGGTTTTTCCTCCCCATTCACGAGGAGGTTTTCCACGTAAAAGATCTGGTCTCAATCTTCCTCTAACATCCAACACCTCACACACTCGCGTTGCCCGGAACCGACGCTTCCGACTGGACCTCGCGGTTCCAAAGACTCAGGAACACCCCTCATCAACGAGCTTCCTCTTGGGGGCCGCGGATCCAGGACGCAACATTGGCGCCGTCTGTGGGAAGGAAGAACAAAAAACTCACGACTTCCCACTCTCCTACAACGAACAACGCCCCAAGGATGTTCGGCAGACAAGGCAGCACGACCACCCGGGCACGATGAGCTTGAACGGGTGATCCTCGGGGGAGAAAGGCACTCAGGCCCATTGGCCTTCACTGACTCCCTCACCAACATCCTGAGGCAGATCAGGGACGAGGAGTTCCTAAGATGGCCCAGGGCGTTGAAGAACCTGGAAGGAGGCGACCAGTGGGAGTACTGCCATTACCATTGCAGCCACGGCCACGACACCGAGGACTGCACGAAGCTCCGAGCGGAGATCGAGCGACTGGTAATAGAAGGATATCTCGACCGCTTCTTGCCACGACACGGGCGCGGCCCCGGAGCAGCAGGAAGCAGCCAGTCACACCGCTCGAAGGGCAAGGCCATAATGGGCGCGGACTGACGTAAAAAAAAAGAAAAAAAAAAGAGAGAGAGGAAGAAACATAAAAGGACGGGGACCACTCAATGTAAGAAAAGATGTACATTAATAAAAACGTGCATTTGTTACCTTTACCATGAAGTGTTCCTGTGCTCCCTCCTCGACGGTGAAGCAACTCGTAGCATTCAACAAAACTTGGGCGCCAACCCGAGCGGCCCCAGCGGTTGGACCCCAGCGGTCAGGCAACAAAACTTGGGCGCCAACCCGAGCGGCCCCAGCGGCCGGACCACAGCGGTCAGGCAACAAAACTTGGGCGCCAACCCGAGCAGCCCCAGCGGTCGGACCCCAACGATCAAGCAACAAAACTCGGGCGCCAACCCGAGCGGCCCCTACGGTCGGACCCCAGCGGTCACGCAACAAAACTCGGGCGCCAACCCGAGCAGCCCCAGCGGTCGGCCCCAGTGGCCAGGCAATGAAACTTGGGCGCCAACCCGAGCGGTCCCAGCAGTCGGACCCCAGCGGTCAGGCAACAAAATTTGGGCGCCAACCCTAGCGCCCCAAGCGGTCGGACCCCAGCGGTCAGGCAACAAAACTTGGGCGCCAACCCGAGCGGCCCCTGCGGTCGGACCCCAACGGTCAGGAAACAAAACTCGGGTGCCAACCCGAGCGGCCCCAGTGGTCGGGCCCCAGTGGCCAGGCAACAAAACTTAGGCGCCAACCCGAGCGGCCCTAGCGGTCGGGCCCCAGTGTTCAGGCAACAAAACTTGGGCGCCAACCCGAGCGGCCCCTGCGGTCGGGCCCCAGCGGTCAGGCAACAAAACTCGAGCGCCAACTCGAGCGGCCCCAGCGGTCGGGCCCCAGTGGCCAGGAACAAAACTTGGGCGCCAACCCGAGCGGCCCCAGCGGTCGGACCCCAGCGGTCAGGCAACAAAACTCGGGCGCCAACCCGAGCGGTCCCAGCGGTCGGACCCCAGCGGTCAGGCAACAAAACTCGGGCGCCAACCCGAGCGGCCCTAAAGGCCGGGTGACGAAAATAAAGCCGAAAGGCTAAAAGCTAGAAGTCCCTAGGAGGACTCCGTGCCCAAGTCCAAAAAGGCAAATGGTCGAGCACCAGAAGGGAGTCACCCACTCGAAACGAAGAAGTTAGGTGCTGTGCGACACGCCGCAAAAAAAAAAAAAAAGAGAACGAGAAAAAGACACGCACATACGAACAAGACACAAAAGAGACGTCTAAAGCCTTGATGCGAGAAGGACAAAGTCTTATTCACAAAGATGATTTTCTGTACAAGTATGACAAAACAAAATAAGAAAAAGGGGGCAACATGTCAAGGGAGTGCCGCTCGGCTTCCTCCTCTTTGAGTCCCATGGGCTCCTGAAGATCCCGTCTGCTCCATCTGAACTGCCTCCTTGGGCGTAAGAGGTTCACCATCGGGCCCTGTCCGAGGGGGGCCAGGGAAAGGCCTACCGTCGACGCCGTACAAGTCTTCCACGCTTAAGGCGCTGGCGTTCCTGGGATCGAGGACGGCTACAGGAAATCACGGACGGACCAATCGCGCCACTCGGTGACACATGTGAATACCGTCCCGAAACTTGCCGTCCAACACTGGGGCCATCTCGGCAATCTGCACGGACGTCCTCAACCTCTCCTCCTGGCGAAGGATCCGATCCTGGAGGAGGCCCTGCCTAAGCCGCAGGTCCTTGACAGTACCCTCCAAAGAAGCGATCTTCTCCTTAGCCTCGGCCAGCTCCGCTTCCGCCCGTTGCGCAGCTTCGTGAGCGGCCCTTGAGGACGTCATTTCCAGACGGGATTGAGCGATCACTCCCACTAGTCCGTTAAGACCGGCAATCAAGCTCTGGAGCTGCAACAAAAAAGTTCATCAAAATATGAACAGTTGAAAGCAAGAGAAGAAAGGAAGCAACAGGCTACCTTAAAAACAAGAGGGTCATCCCCTACGTCACGCTCCACGTGGGACTTGGACTCCTGCAGCTCGCTCCTAAGCCCCGCAGGTGCCACCTCCAATATAGACTCGTCAGCTATAAAAGGCGTTGGAAAGTCTGCCTCGAAATCAACGTCCCCAAGAAACTCGGGCAACCGCTCGACCTCAACCACAACAGGGCGCTCAGAAGGGTTAGAAGGCGCGAACTCGTCAACACTCAAATCCACGACCTCCACCATCTCTCGGATCATTTCGGCCGACGTTCCCCTCTCAGAGTCTATCGAGGCGCTCCCGCCTCCTATGTCCTCGGAAGGGTGATCAATCCTGTCCGAGACGTCACCAGGTAAACCAACGGGAGCGCCGGGGGCAAAATCATCACAGGGGGGCTGGACGTCCGAAAGCCCCATGGTCTGAGCGAGAACCTCCACGGGTGCAGTGGGGATATTAGCAGTGGAAGTGAAGGCGAGACCGTCAGATCCCGAGGGCCCGGGAATAGAGGCTTCGGTCCTCATCCTCTTGATCAGAAGAACATTATCATCATCGTCGTCATCACAGGAGGACTGGGCACCTGGAAGCTCTCTAATCCGCGCGACAGCTCTTGAGGGCTCGGCTGAAATATTAGCAGTGGAAGTGAAGCCGAGACCCCCAGACCTCGAGGACTTAGAGAAAGAGACAGTCCCCGACCTCGTGAGCAGGGGAGCAGCCACATCATCATCCTCGCACCCTCAATATCAAAATCCTCGTCATCACTCGAGGCGCGCTCAACAGCGGGTCCCCCAATCCTCGGTCTCTCCTTGGCCTTTACGGAAGGAGCTGGGCTGGGAGCCTCATCCCGCGGTCCCCACTTGGCTACCCTGAATTTATCAGTAGTCAGCCAGATGTTGCGCTTGTTCAAATGGAAGCTCCACAGATTGGCCAGCACTAAGTCTGTGTACGCCTTCACTTCCTCCCGGTCCTCCCTCGAAGGGTCAGAGCAGTACTGGCTAGCCACCTTCCCCCACGTGACAGGGATGGCCCAGTGGTGTAGACACCGAGAAAGAAAAACTTGTCCTTCCACCGCCTTGTGGAGTCTGGGTTGCCACCACACAACGAAGAGAATTCCGGGCGGGGAGTCATTACAATTCAGTCAAGGTTCTGCGTAAAGCGGAATATCACCTTGACCGTAAGAGCAGTCAAGAGTCTCTCATGACACCGGAAGAAGACGCACAAGGACACCAGATACCTCATCGCATTCAGCTGAAGCCTGACGAGAGGCACCCCGAGCGCCCTCATAATGTCATAGAGCTCCTCCGAAATGAAAAACCGTAGTCCACCTTTGAGGTGGGCCTTGTAAACGGTGATGAAGCCGTCCGGGGGTACAGCGCCCTATCATGTGGCCACGGAATCATCATGGCCATGGACTCAGGGATTTGATACTGAGCTCGAATCTCCGTGAGCCTATCGAGCGTCACCGTGGAAGCAATGTCTCTCACTCCAGGCGCCATGAAAGCCAAAGAACAAAGGAGAAGACGGAACTCGAACGAAGAAGAGAACGAAAAGCAGGCGCGAAGATGAAACATTAGGGCAAAAAGGCGTTTAAATAAGCCTTGGGACGCAAAAAGGAGTACTCATTACCCTTGCCACGCGTCGACCAGCCATTCGTCTCAGGAGCCTGGCGGTCTCTCCTTCCCAAGGCGCCTGATAATGCGTCACATCAGCCGGATACGGCATTTAATGCTCCAACAGCAAACCTCCACCTCTGGGCAAACTCTCACCCTCGCTGAGACCACCCCGTGAGAAAAACGAAGAGTGATAGAAGCTCCCCCCGCGAGAGAATCCTCTCGCGTAAGAGACGCCTAAACAAGATACAATGAAGGGATTAACCCTCACAATTGTACTTTGTAAAGCCTTCAACCCATATAGTGAAGCATTTAAACAGGCCTAGCGCCTCGTGGTTTTTCCTCCCCATTCACGATGAGGTTTTCCACGTAAAAGATCTGATCTCAATCTTCCTCTAACATCCAACACCTCACACACTCGCGTTGCCCGGAACCGACGCTTCCGACTGGACCTCGCGGTTCCAAAGACTCAGGAACACCCCTCATCAACGAGCTTCCTCTTGGGGGCCGCGGATCCAGGACGCAACAGGAAGTATTACCATTTTATTATTCTTATTTTTCGGTGTAATTTTTTTTTTGTGAGTTGTTAGGTGTATTAAGGTAGTTGGCATACAATGATTTTTCATTCAGATTATAGTGAAGGGATTTCATATAGAGTTATTTTATAACTGGTACAATCATTATAGTGGATTTGTTTGAAATTTGTCTCATGATTTTTTTCTTAATTGAAAAATACTTTTCACATTAAAAATCGTTATATATTATTATATTTCTTATGATTATAAGTTTGATGGTTGACGTTTTACGGGGGATTCAGATTTGTTCCGCTATATTGGGTATGCTTGTTTTGGTTGAATCCCAATTCTTTGTGCTCATATTGCTTCATTTAAAGGATTGAGACCATGAAATATCGAGAAAAGTCAAGGCATTCGAGAATCATTCAGTAAATTAAAGAATATTTAAAAGTAATATTTCAATACTTGTAACAACGCCATTTTTTAAAACATTATTCGCCCTTACAAATACAAATGGGTTCATACAATTCATCTTGAGAATATAATGAACTTGTATTTGATTGCGATTTTAATTAGCAAAATTAAATCCGGAACCTACAATAAAAATAAGATTATCTAACCCTTATTAATTATTTCTTATAGTAAATTTATAAGATGATTTGATATTTGTAAGTTTCTTTCTTATCGTTTTTTATATTTTTTATCATCTCAAAATCAACAACCGATGTGATTTTTATAGAGGATAGTGTAAAAATATATGTCCATCCTGAACAGATGTCTTTTAGTTTTGCTACTAATATGTCTATTCCAATAATTTAATAAAATTGATTTCTATAGTGGACTTGATATACAAGTTTTTCTTGAAAGCACAAGAAATATCATCCCCACCATCATGATGATCCATCCATTCGACAATTCATTACTAATCCAAGAACTTACTATTTTCTTGGAATATTTCATTCAATTATTCTTACATGCCAATATAAGTTATTTGGGCTACTAGAACATATAGTTCATTTGCCTACAGCAAAAGATATATTTTGTCTTGACTAAATCATGGTGTATGTAAATCATCTAATTACTATTGTATATTCTATATCCACAAGAGTACAATAAGAATAATATGCACTTGTTCTTTCTATTCTTGGAGGAAAATTTGGTGTCATTACTGATGAGTACTCGAATCCGACTTCGAACAGATTCGAATTCGCCTGGTTGATTGGATCTGGCTCCGTTCACCGAGCCTGAATCCTGCACACCACTACAGTAAACAAGAGGTCAAGTGCTGGCAGGATGTTGTTCCACTGAAAATACTCCGACGCTCAAGTTAGTAACAAACCTTCAAACTTTAGAAGGTGAACTGGTAAGTAAAAGAAAGAGAGAATGAGATTAACGGGAGTGTTGGCCGTAGATGTAGAGACGTTCCCGAGACTCGTTGAGAGTATGATTTCCGACTCGATGTTCGCGAGGAACGAGTGGAAGCTACGTCCTGGAAGCGTGAAAGTTTTGGAGAACGGTTCTCGGAGAGCGGGAGAAGTCTCTATAATCTGGAGGCTTGGAGTTGGATTGGAAGGTGAGCAATTGAGAGAGAGTATGCTTTAGTGCTACGTTGTATTTAGCGTCTGTGTGCGTATCTTAGATTGTCAAAAGCGTCCTTTCAGAGTCAACAAAAATGTTGACTGTTTTGAAGGAGCGCGTTGGCCGTCTGTTTGTGCGTGTCTGGATTTTTTTGGATTTTGGGTCGCTTTTTTTATTGAGCCTGTCAGCTATGGACCTACCATCAATTACCATTTTCTTATGTCATGGAATCATCCCATATATCATGACTTTTTTTTATTCTTTTTCCAATAGTTATTAATAAAGAAGAATACTACTACCTATATCGGGGATATTTTCTTCCAATTCCCCAAATCGTTGCCGACTTGACTGTTGTCCATTCCATTCACCGGATATTAAAATCTCAATGGAAAATGAAAGTTTGAAGCACTAACAACATTATGCTGTCAATAATTAATAATTGAGGCCCCAATAAAATTGAGAAATAACTATATGGGTAAAAACGAAGTTTGAAACGATGCCTCTTCTTAATAAAAGATAGAAATAATTTTGAATAATTTTGTCCTTAATAAATTATTTCACATTATTATATCCTGGCATCAAACGGCACATTCATAAATCAAAAATATAATGACATTTTTACTCCTTTTTGAAACTTTCATATTGTCAAATGAAATAATTTATCAATGTCGTCAATCTTTAACATGATTTTAATCAATTTAGTAAGGATGCATTCCAAAAACTTCAAATAAAATGAAACACGACTTAAAGAACAGAGGATTGATGGCGCAATTGGTCTGCACCTTTTTGGATAACCCCCACATAAGCGCCTGCTGAAATTTATTTTTTTAATATAAAAGTCCCAGAAGAAAAAGTAATAGAATTGATTTTCATAATAATAATACGAAACATGTTGAAATTTTTTTAAAAAATAAAATTATTGAATACAAAAATAAATGTCTACAGTAAATTAATCAGTTAATTCAATAAGAATGAGAGTTAGCATTTGAAAATGATAGTACCATCCAACCTAATTTGAAATCTCATAGTTATTTTGAGTTGAATATAATATCTTGTCCTTTAGACCAATGAATTATAAGTCATCTTTAAAGGAAAGAGATTAGCCTTTCAAAGAATAATGATACCCCGGCTCAATATGCTTTTAAAGAGTAATGAAAAGCTGGGGAATGAAAAAGTTGAGGTTAAAAGGGTCGAAGCAAAGAAGCAATACAAGGAAAAACAAAAAAAAAAAAGGGCTTCACCGGGCACGTCCACAAGAGGAGGTAAATCATAATTCACCCTCCAATGAATTGATTTCGGTATGCCCCTCATATATATA
>JAODPA010076412.1:0-20639 GCA_025585075.1 Nepenthes mirabilis
AATTAGAATAAATAGAATTATAACTTAACTATACTATTGAATAAAACCAAAGTAAGACTCAATTGTTGACATTGTACATTATTAAAAGCTGAATATTACAATACTACTAAATTGTAGCATATATATCCATCCTAACACTATAGTTTTGAATAAGATAAATGTAAAATTTGATGTTTGATAGCCTATATCTAATCCTCAAATAGTTTTTTTTCAATTCAAATTACCTATGAATGAATCCCTAGCCCTCTAATTTAAAAGGTTAATGAAAATAAAAGCAAATCAAAATCAAGTAAACCACTAGATGACAAAATCATTGGATGCAAGGCTCACAATGAAGATGACCCAAAAATCTAATACTTATGTATGAATAGTGCTACAGTGTATTTCTAATAGATTCATAGTATGGAGATCTCACAGTGCTAGTATGTTCGATTGCATAACCTATTTGTAAGTATAAAAGGTTTTAAGAGAAGAACTTATAATAAAAATCACTTATCCGCTTAGAAATCGAATATTATTCATTTTGTGTGAGTGAGATATATTAGATTAAGTGAATTGGGGGGTGCCCACGGTAGGTCAACTATTGGTTAAAATATTGTGTTAGGTTTTCCACTATATGGATAGTTGAGATGTTCTCAAATGTTATAATAGTAAACGGATGAGAGAGAAGATTCACTAAATTCTTCTGAATACTTGGTACTTGTGAAAAGTATGTATTCTTTATTAGTAATTATTATCTGACCCAAAGTTTATTTTTTTCCTAAAAAAAAAAAAAACCCAGTGCTCTAATCAAGATCCTAAATTGTTCCATATATTTTGAAATATGTTTTCTTTTATAATATTTTTCAGTTTAATTCTCCATGATTTTATTCTTCGTACAAATGCTACATATACAAGAAAAAAAAGAACACCAAATAGCATTTCCCAGGTATCCGAAAGGGATACTGCACCCTCCCAAAATCATTTTGATCAGTATTCGGGCACGATATGTAACTCAAAGGCAAGTCTGGGCAAATTACCACATAATCCTATGCAGCATTTCATTTGAGTACATTAAAAAAAATTATTGCTCAAATGGCAATGCGCCCCTCCCTGCATGTATATAGATATATCTCTAAAAAAGCGATCTTTCAAGCTTGGTGGTGCCCATAGAAGCAAGCAAAACTTGGTCCAAAATATTTCTTCGTACTATATAAGACTCTACTACCATTGAAGCTTTATGAACCAGTACATAACGTTTCTCTGTTTCTGTTATGAACTATGGAGGGCCTTCCAAACGAAGGTAATCATACAAGATCCCTCTCCAAGGGCTAAGCCCCAGAGCCTGTGTTAAGAAAATGGTATTATTGCCTCGTAAAAACTTGCTTCCTTCTATCTCCACATTGTAAAGCCAATAAAGCCCATGAATGCCATGCCTTGCGATTGTGTTATCCTTCCCTATTTCTCCACTTGAAAATACCGGAGGGTTTTCTTCAGGATCATTTATTCTAACCTGTAATTATGAATCAGTGCATTGATGATCAGCACAAAATCAAAGGAGATCAATGTAACTGTTCCTCCGATGGAAGCTATGAAAAAAGAACACGGACTGAACAGATTTAGTAGATTCATACCTGTAAGTCAGATGCAGTTGCAGAAGCAAGCGCCAGCCTCAAGAAGTAGGTTCCATTCCTACTGACATTGTCAAGATTGAATCTAATCTGCCAAGTTGTTCCTTGGTATGTGTTATTAATCTTCCTGGAATTTGAAGAATGTTGGTTTAATATGTGAGTACAAATGCAAATCATCAATGACTTATCTTTGCTTGAAAACACTCTACCATGTTACTACAACACTGTGTTAACTGTGCCAAAGACCAACAGAATTTTGTGATGAACCGACTAGGATTTGGTGTATCATCAGGGGTGAAGAATAATAAAGCATGCTAAATTTGCTAAAACAACAAATTGAAGTATACTCGTGGATTTCATTGCTAAATCACTAGTTTCTTTCTCATAAAATTACTTACCAAAAAAAAAAAAAATTCTTTCTCATAAATTGAAATCTTAAACTAAGTGTAATCACAAATTAAAAACACTAACTTTTCACAACTCAAATGACAATTTCGCAGGCTTCCTTCTCCTCTTCTTATTTTTTTTTTTATCAATTTCCATTTCTCTCAACTTCTATGTCTTCAGAATGGAAGTTAACTATATATTAATAGGGGAGTCAGAACAGAGGAAGTTGACAGAGGTTGCCCTTTTTTGATAACCTCACATTTAACAATACGGTCAAGTAACCTCCCACTACTTAAGTAATGAATGTACTTTGACCAACTACCAGGGCAGGTCAACCCATCATGGTCACCCACTGGGTTCATTTAATCTGGCAATGAGAAACCAATTGTTATTACAAGAGAAAAGACAGGAAATTGAAGGAAGAGAGAAGAGAGGTAATGAGGAACAGAGTATTTAGAAGAAGATGATAAGTTTAGACCAAGGGTAGGGGAAGAACCAAATTTAAATTCAACATTATTGACCCATACATTCTTACAATGAAGGCCTAATAGTGCCTATCATAGAATTGGCATCTCTTAACAACATACAACCTTCAACTAATTGAACAACCCTCATGCTGATCTGCCCCCTCAATACTGATGCTGTTGCTGATCTGAAATGGCCAAGTAGATGTTATGCTCATTTTGACATTTGCCAAGTTGGCATGTTGGATTTGCTTGGTGTTTAGGCTATCCTTGGGGATGGAACATATGAGGTGCTCTAGCCAAAAACAATACATATTGTAACTACTTAATGTCTATATATACTAATATTAAATTACACAAAAGTAAGATTTCAACAGCTCCTAGAATAGTTCTTGATAATACAGCAAGAACTAATAGGCTAACTTTGTGAAACCCATGAGCTTGTTCATTAGATGACCCTTGATTGATGAAGGTTCATCCCTTGAGCTTGCAATGTAAGATAAAGAGGAGCCATGTGGTATGTGCAATTGGCAAGATTCTTGGGGTGCTGAATGAGACTGTGCCTTCAGAACTTTGCCATAGATAGACCAAACCCCAATCCAGTCTAAGTACCAAACTTACTAAGATTCAAGACTTTTTCCTGATTCAGAACGATCATAAGGCATATTGATTCAGCGAAATCCCCATTGTGCAATGTTAGTATAGCAATTTCAGTGAGTTGGAAATTTGGAACAGACACAGATTCAACAAAATCAGTTGGACAATTGCTGTTTTCAGCCTGTTAAGATAGCACCAGTTGTTTGTTAAACAATCCAAATATGGGGTAACTACAGATCCACGAAAGTAGAAGCAATGCTTCAGTGGTCTACACCAAGAAATCAGAAGGCTTTGAGAAGGCATTTTGGGGCTAACATGCTATTCTATAGAATGTTTTGTCAGGAATTATGGGGCCATCAGTCAACCATTGACAGGTATACTTAAAAAGGATGGGTTCTAACGGACTTCCATGGTTGATCAAGCATCTTCGCAACCTAAGACAGCTATGACCACTATTACAATGTCAACTCTTCCTGATTTTTTCTGCTCAATTAGTCTTATAAACTGATGCTTCTTCATCAGATTAATTTATCAGAAACTTCATTTTATAGCCAGGCATCTCTATCATTCAGGCAGAATCTCAAGCTTGCTTCAAAGTTTTATGGCCCCTTTCCTCTAGAAGCCATAATTGGAGCAATAACTATAAATTCTCTTTCATTGTCACACAAGATTCATCCTGTTTTTCACATTTCCTAGTTAAAGAAGAAGCTAGTCCAAAATGTTCAGATTCAACCAACACTATCAGAAACAGATGTAGACAAAAATTTCTTAATTTCTCTCTTGCAGATTCTGGAAACTAGAACAATTTAAAGAACAGCTTCAACATTCAGTGCAATGGATAAATCTCAATCCTAAAGATGCTACATTGGAAGATGTAGCCTACATAAGAGCCCAATTCCTCCTTTCACCATTAAGGGCAAGGCTAAGCTCAATATGGGAATTGTCACATCGTAGCACAAACAAAAAACATGCTAAGAAAGACACATAAGCCACCCAGACAGCACTTAGCAAAAGAGCCACTTCAGCAACTTCAGAATACTTCAGTAACATTTAGCAAAAGGCGACATTAACTTCCAAGGATATTATTGTTGTTGTAAGTAGTTGACAAGATTTTGTAAATGTATGGCTAGGAATGGAGCCAAGTTAAGGGGATAGAAACTGATTGATTCTACATTTCTACAATTCTACTATAAAGAGGCAGCAATTGTAAAGAATGATGAGTAATCAAGATTGAGCTGAATTCTCCCTCGAAATTACATCCCCTTGTCTGCTTCTTGAACCTCCTTTCACTTCCTTTGATCCTCACCTCCTTTCTCCCTTATTAAACTCATTTGCCCTCCAAAACACAAACACGCACGTATCATCTTATTAATAGGAGCTTGCTACATCATAGTAGCCAATCCCACTTAGTAATAATAGATATAGTAGGGACACTGAGATAATCCATGTAGTGAATCCCACTTAGAGAAGCAGCTCAACCCATCAAGTTAGTCTTACAATTAGTCAGCTAAGATCCTGTTACGGGCTCATCGATTTATCCTTGGGAATGTCGCAACCACATCAGCCTTCTACCACGTCAGCCGACTACTACCAGCCAACCACATGCCATTTTTTAGAATTCTGTTATTTTGTTATTTTATTCTATTGTGATTTCTGTTTTATCATGTGCCAGCCATGGGCTCTGACCCATCATTAGTCAGGCTTGCCCCGTCCCTTTATAATGCTATATAGTAAATGGGTAGCCAATATATTATCAATTCCCCTCTCTCTCTATCTCTTTGTTCTCTCTCACTCTCTGTCTCTCTTGAATTTCCCCTTCCCTCACTGTCACCGTCTTCCTTCTTCCTCTGCGAAACTCCCCTTCCCCCTTCCTCTCCAGATTTCTCTCCTCCATTTCCTTCTCCGTACGTCTCATCCACTGCCACTGCTGGTGCCGTCAACAGTGATCATATCAATTAGTGCTTTCATTGAGACTACGCAGAGGAGATGATGACCGAAGAACAAGCCCTCGATGCACTTGAAGCTTCCATTGCCAAGTTTTCCACCGCGATGAAGGACTTCCGGTAGGCTACCAATAGACTTGTCGCAAACACTTCCTCCATGGCTTCTACCACGACATAGATCTAGTCTTTCATGGCTGAACTCCATCAAACTATGACCCGAATCAAACGATAACAAAGCGCACAATATTCCTTGCCGTTTGAAACTTTCCCATTGCATCCACCCTCCTCTTCGATTATAGCCCCGTCCTCACCTCTTCATCTGCCCCCCCACAGTAACTCCATCTTTTTGTTCAATCCCTAGCTTACCAACAAGGTCAAAGGCATTCAAGACATTGGAAGCAACCGTCTAGCAACACGTAACAGGTATCGACTCTAAAACTCTCACCATTGAGCAATTTCCAAAATCCCTCACTGAAATTTGTCATCCCTTGGCTTAAGACGAAAAACGACCGCTACAAGCCATCACCCCACCGTTGCTTCCATACCCTACTTCGTTACTGGCACCTTTGACTACATTCCTTGATTTCCAAATCGCTAAGCTACATGCCACCACAACTCTACAAAATTTTCCCTCTCCACACAGCCTTCTGCCAAATCTGCCGATTGAGAACTTAGATCTGGCAACGCTGGTATGGGACAGAGACTGTGGCCAGATCCTCGTTCCAATTGCAAAGGTTAACCCCAATGACAATGAATCCCCAACGAATTCGTTTCCAAAAACGGTTTCTCCATCACTTCCTGTGCTAGAGGATGTGTGCTTGCTGCCTTCAGCATTGGGTACTCCCAGCCGCCACCTCAACATTAGTTCCCATCTTAGCCTCAACCACTGCGGCTGCAGCCTCAGCCGGGTCATCCTCAATATTCTTCTGGGTATCATCCTCCATCATGGGCAGCAGTTTCTAGTTATGGATACAATCAAAATTCAGGGTTCACAGATCAATATGCATATTCTACTCCACAACCCATCATGAATAGACCAATTATGCAAGGTGTCCAATCATGGAAACAGCATACAAATTCATTCCAGAATCCGCAGTCTGTAATCCAGCCACTTCTGTTTTTTCACCTACTGCTGGGGTTCTAGAAGAAATTACTCCATGGATTTTGGTTTTCCTCGTTCAACATTGAGGATAAGGATTCTTTGATGGAGGGGGCAATGTTACGGGCTCATCAATTCATCCTCGGGAACGTTGCGACCACATTAGCCTTCTACCATGTCAGCCAACTACTACCAGCCAACCACATGCCATTTTCCAGAATTCTATTATTTTGTTATTTTATTTTATTGTACTTTCTGTTTTGTCATATGCCGGCCATGAGCTCTGACCCATCATTAGTCATGCTTACCCCGTCCCTTTATAATGTTGTGTAAGCTGTAGTAAATGGGTAGCCAATATATAATCAATTCTCCTCTTTCTCTCTCTCTCTCTCGAATTTCCCCTTCCCTCACTATCACCATCTTCCTTCTTCCTCTACGGAACTCCCCTTCCCCCCTTCCTCTCTAGATTTCTCTCCTCCATTTCCTTCTCCGTATGTCTCATCCACTGCCATCGCCGGTGTTGTCAACAGTGATCGTATCAGATCCATTAGATGGCCTTAGCGTGGTTAAACTAGACCTAATAAATACTAATATTTGGAAATACATCATCCACCTTGATTTTGTTAGTGATTATACTGAAAGGAAAGGAGGAATTTGCTAGTTGCAAACTTACGTGATAAATGAACCTCAGGATCTGCAGGGTAAGCAACGCCAATAAGATTTTTCTTTTTAAATAAGGCGGTGATTGGAGAGTCCAACTGTTAATCGCTCTAGCACCCGAACTTTATCGCCCATTGGTTATTCTGCTGGTAGGCTATTACCTCATCATAAACTATATGGAAAAGCACTTAAGATTTAATCACCTAAACCACCTTCTTAACAACTACATGGTTGATTTATTGTGGCATTATTCAACATCATATTTAATTGGAGGGGATCTCAATTTAGACTAGCATTCTCATTATAGCATCGTTTGGATCCCCATGCAAGAGCTGGAGAGCTTTATGAAATGGAGTTTCTTATTGTATAGAACAATGTTGAATTACCCTGATGGACTAAAACTTAAGTATTATAATGAATACACTACTTCCAGGATTAATTTATGCCAATAAAAGAGCTTAAGACTGCAAAGGAAATGACAAAAGAAACAATAAAACTTACCTGTTAACTTGAGCAAAAAACCAATCTTTCTGGAAATCACTAATGTTCACTGTATAAACTAAATCACGATCAGGATATAAATCAGTGTATCTATCCCACAGTCCATACTGCCTAAACCTGTTAGAAAGAAGGGAGAGAGCGATCATTGCTCTAAAATTTGAATGGAGGGGCCAATTCATTTCAAGAAACAATGGGATCCTTGGTCACATGAGAAAGAGTGACAACAATGAAAATAACCAAGAAATGCGATTAGACATAATTAACCTCTCTTGATTGACATAAAGTCTATTGATATACTTTGGATCAGGATCAGGAACATAAAATTCGGCAGCAGAACGATCTGGAAAGCCTATTTCCCAAATTGTAGGCCCATCTCTTGGAGGTTCATACAGAAGGGCACCCACCTCAATAGCAAAGCCTGCATGTTTGGAAGTACCAATCATTACTCTAAAGAACACCCTTGCCACAAGGAAGTTCATGTATTATAAAACCCATCAAAAGTTTGTGTACCAATAAGTCTATCTGGCCCCAGTCGCAAACAGGACTGTACCAGACGCAATCATCAGACCCATCTACCAGACGAAAGCCTGTCCAACCTGAATGAAGCTTTTACCACTTACTTTTTGCTATTGTCTATGTCCATTACATGATCTAGTTACAAGTTTGGGTACCCAATACGTATCTGACCCAGCTTATTAATTAAACTGCTCATTACTAGATGCAGGACAGACCAACCTAAATGGGGTTTCGACCAGCCTTATTTTTGACATTGTCTATGTTTATTGTACAGGAAAGGATTGAGCTGACAACCTGCAGTTATGTTAATAACAGCATCATATCGGTAATCTCCAATAAATCCTGGAACCCAAGCGTACAGATTATAGGAACCAGGACGTATATTGTTAATGGAAAAGTAACCTTGCTCATCTGCTCTTGTCCAGAATTGATACCCCTGGTAAGAAATGATGCCACAAATATTAAAGTGCACATTAATATTGTGTATATACCATAGAGACCTATATTCGGGTAAATTGTGCTTTTTTTACAAGTGAATATTATTTTTATTCATAATAATTACTATTATTTTGATAAGAAACAAGTGAGTATCATTATTTAGCAAGAAAGAGATTCCCACAAGAGAGAGGACATTAACACCAAAGCAAGGAAAACTCAAGCATATCCACATACAACATTGAAACCACAGGCAAATTCAACACTTGGATACATATAACAACAGTGACAATAGTCTAAACTACGTGGGACGAATCTGATTTAATGGGACTTTTTTTCTTCTCCCATGACTTTGTTTTTGAGTAAGTACACTCTCGTGACTTGGAAACTTGATTGTGTACTTCAATTTTCTCTTTCTCCTAGTTCATGCCCTTTTTATCTGTGCCAGAATCTTTGTCTGCTTTCCTGATCGAACTTGGCACTGAACACTAAATATATTATTCCCATTGTTAAATGATTTTAGCTTCTGGTTGTTCTAGACCCCTAGCAAGGTGTTCATCATGTGACACTCCTCTTGTTATGAAGCCAGATAAGACTTGGAAACTTGATTATGTTCTTTGAATTTCTCTTCCTCCTAATTCACACACTTGTTATCTGCGCCTGAATCTTGTGTCTGCTGGCCGGATTGAATTTGGCTCTTAACACTATATATTATTCCCATGTGGGACGATTTTAGCTTCTCACTGACCTAAACCCCAAGCAAAGTGTTCATCATGTACCGTTCCTTGTCTTGCTTTCAAGACCAGGACATGATTTCTTGTCACCCATCATACTACATCACCACAAGAATTCAGTTCCAATCAAACTTGATCTCTTGTTTCCATTTCTTCCTCCCAATTCAGACCAATGTTAAAAACACAATCTGGCAACTTATCTGTTATATATACCTCAGTCCTCAACAAATACTAGCCTTTCCTCTGTTGCAATTAGCTGATCATTATACCATGCTATTCCTACAAGCCTAAAAATATATCACACCCAAAAAAATCAAAAAAAATCTTAAGAACCGGAATTTTAACCAAAAAGAGCATAAAACATGGAATATTTCTAAATGGACAGCCGCAGGCATTCAAGGATTAATTTGATAGTTTTATCTCAATAGCAACACCAACAGCTACAACAGTACTAATTAATTACCTTGCTCTCCCTTTGCCAAGATCCAACCTCTCCTGCTGCTGCTAATCCAACAAATGCTGCAGTTGCGGATGTATTTCTATTAAAATACCTGGGCAAACGAATGATCATTAGAAAACTTTAATCAGTGCATTCTCGACTATAGCATCATTTCTCCCCATTTCGTCGGTGCACATAATAGTTCATTCAAGTAAACAGGGAGCAGAGAAGATAACCAATTGAAAAAATGAACCACCTTTCATAAACAAGCATTCTACCACTAACATTGGCCCGCTGATCAGATGTTGGAAAATCGTGTGAAGCTGGGAAGTCATATGGCCAGCTTTCTACTTCAGCCACCATCTGTATTTAAGTCTCACCATTAAGTGGTTATCGTCGCTAATTTCCAGACACATTATGCTATCACAGAATACTAACCAAATCTCCTAAAAATAATACATAATTTCCAATCAAGGTAAAACGGCAATGTACCTTCAAGTTCTACCACTTACCAAAAAAAAAAAAAAAACTCTCAAGTTCTACCAAATCAAATTAACCTTCTGTTTTGCGCCATGCCATAGCAAGTGCCAATCTGCTCCCTTGGGCAAAGAATTAACATGTACGAAAAGTGGGCCCAAAACCTTCTTCCATGGCTCACTGTCTTCAAATTTCGCCATGAGCTCCCCTCCAGAGTAATGAGTACTAAGGAGCACCTAGTCACACACCATTCAAATCCAAGTTAAAAGGCAACTAGATTGATAATTTCAAGTTAGATTGCAAGGAAAGTCCAATGCTACTGTTAATTAGTGGTAGAATCCACAGTAAAGGGAAAAATGGCCATGGTAATAAGCACTTACTGAGAGGGATGTGGGGCCCACATGAGAGGTGAGGTATTGCTTGAGAGGTCCACTGGATCTGAACTCATTGTTTGGTGTAATTTGCCAGAGACCGGTGGGTGGATATTTACATATCCAGCCATGGACTTGGATGTCTTTGCTTTCACCTGAATATTGGTATTTGTCATCAACCTAAAAACCTCAAGAAAGTGGATAGAGCAGGCTGTTATCAGAACTCAAGTTCACAGAACAAATATACATGTTAGAATCAAGTTAGAGCCTTTTTGTAACAACAGCGTTTTGAAGTCAATTCAGAGCAAAATAATAAGCTAAAATTTTTTTTCAAAAAAAAATTGAGAAGATGAAAATAGTCTTAGCAAAAATAATTGCGATTGGACAAATCAAATGTGTAAAGGAAATGAAGAAACAAAAATGTACCTCTCCTTTAAATTCCTCCTCAATTGGATTAGTAAGCAAAACAGCTTCAGGGTAGGCAAGCACTTGGCTCCTCTCAGGAGATCGATCATCTGGAAGAGGCATATCTCTTTGCCTGCTATCTGACAAAGCCATGTAGTCAAACCTGCAAACCCCAAGTTGTTAACCAAATTGTTAATCAGTTGTTTTATGTTTAACTAGCTTGCACATTAATTTTTCTGACAATGCAAATTGGATAATAAATTTTTTGATACTTCATTGTGTATCATGAGCTTGAACTGCATTACCTTGACATCAATTTGACTGCTCTATTCCTATCCCAATCAATTTCCCTTCCATTTTAAATTTTGAACAAACTTACTATTATGAATAAGAGTGAGTTAGTGAACACTACGTAATAAATTATAGGTGCTCATTAAATGAATGATATGTATGGACAAAATTAACATTGTAATAATTGAGGAAGTAAATGTATGTTGTACATATAATGAATATTTTTCTGACTTATAAGAGTAGTCCGAATGGGAATAATTAGTATTTTCAAACTAATCACATTATCTTTAAATAATTAGGTTTTCTACAGTAATACTACTTATGATTTGTTACCAGCTCATAAACAAGAAGAAGAAAAGGTGAAAAGCACCAATATTCTTTCCGCTTACACAATTACTAAGGTACTTGGTAAGTAAACTCACAGAGTGTAGCAAGGAGAGAGTGGAACTAAGAAATTTGAATAGTTCTTAATAATGAGAAGCGTAAATTAGAGGCAAAAATAATAAAGAATGTGCTGCTTACCATATTTTGTTGAGCTTGAAGGCCAGCCGAGTGTTTGTGAGAGTGAAACTAGGCCAGCCTACAGGCCGCTCGTATATAGCATAGGTATAGAAGCCAGATGAACCACGAAGCATTATGAACCTATATAGAGACGTGTTATCATCATCATTGAATTGTTTCCGGAGTTAGTATCAACACAATTGTTAACTGAACAAATTAATTTCAAAATTGACCTTTTATCTATATTCAAGGGTGGAAGTTTGCCAATGAAAGAGGAATTCCATGTTCTTGTAAAAGAGACCTCTACTTGTTTTTCAGTGTTCAGGATCACCTGAAAATTTGTGCACTCAAGCCTGTACAAAAATGGGTAAAAGATTGTGCAAAATTTACATATAGGATTTATATTAACATGGGAGTACATGATGACTCTTGATGTATATTTTCTTCTTCATGAGGGAAAACAAGAATTTACTCAGAGAGAGAGAGAGAGAGAGAGAGAGAGAGAGAGGTGAAAAATTGGGTAGATACTTATCCAATGCTCCTTTTTTCCTTGTAATTCCTGGTCCAGTCCAGACAATGTCCCAATACCTACACGTTCATCAAAGCATGGTGAGGAACATGATTATCCTTAATTACTAGATTCATCCCGGGAGATCATCAGAATGATGCATCATATAAACTATTAGAATTACAAGCAAAAACTTTTTCCTTGATCTTCTTACTTCTAAAAAATATAAAATTAACAACCATGGGTTCTTCGCTGCTTCTAAGGATTTGCCTGTTTTTTTTTTGTTTCCCACTCTTCTCTGTTTCACTTTGAAGGACAATCACCAAACAGTGTATCTTCTTCCCAACCTAAACTGACCTTAAGTAGCATCAAGACAATTCCAACTACTAGTAAAAGGACGTCCTGAAGCTTGTTCAAATTTGAGTGAGATTAAAATCCGAGACCGCAACCTTGAATGGAATCAAATTAATCCTAGACGAAAGAGTTAGCAACCTCTCAATATGCACTTCCGGACATGAACATAGGGCCCCCTTTAGTTAGACAGAATCATTTTCCCTTACATATCTTCCAATTTTCCTTAGTTTAGTATGATATAGAGAAATCAAACCAAACAATACCAAATCGAGAATCTTCCCACTAAGTGGGGCAGCTACATTGATTTGTCATTCCATTCACTCTGCCATAGGCCATTTTGTTTGATAGCTCAAAGTTCGTTCATACTTCATTGTTTCCTTTACTTTTCCTTTGGTCTGCCATTAGCCCCTCTACATGGAACTCCAAATAGAGGACTTAAGAATCTATCCAAGAGGATGTATAAGATATTTGGTCTCCCCTAGCATCTTCATACAGGTGCAATAAGGTTTTATCCACACATGACCAAACGATATCAAATGCATTTCTCGCATTTTGTCTTCCCTTTGATCATTTCCATTTATATCATCGTTGTGAATTCTTTCATTATGTGACCATAACATCCAACCTTGATACCATAATGATCTTGCTACTGTGGAGGAGAAATCCCTCCTCCAGATTGTCTCTGTGAGAATATGCTAAAATATATTACTGGAAATATTTTTGGATACGCTATTATATGTTTTAAAGGTGATTTAGGATTTTTAATTTATATATATATATATATAGTTTGGATTGCGCCTTGCCCCCGCGAACTACATCCCCAAAGTTACCTTTTGTTTTATAATATATCTTGGGTTTTTCGATGAATTCTCCAAATTAGGCCATTTTTGTTCCACTATTTTTTCATCTTGCAGGCAGATTTGGTGCTTCCTCTGTGATTCCGGTGAGTTTCCATCTACTTTCTTGATTGTTTGTGGCTTTCCTTGGTTTATCCCGCGATGGTATACGTGGAGATATTGTCAGTGCTCTTCTTTGCGGTCTTTGTGAGCCTGGTAGATATGAGAATCTATACCGTTTGCTAGGCTTGATCCTCATTCTAGTCGGAGCCTGGTCGATATAAAAATCTATACCGTTCGCTGCTCGTCGTTTGCCGTTCACCGTCGCGTGCACTTGCTTGGGATTCGCTCAACAAGTTCTGTTTCGGAACCTAGTTTGCTGCTAATCTATATTTCAGACCCTAAACGGGGTCCTGTTTGCTGGACAATGAGGATGAGGGCTGCACTTATTTTTCTTATTTTCTGAGACATTCTGCTCTCAATTCTCTTCGATTTGTGTGATTGTCAATTCATGTGCGAGATTCCAGATTTTCCAGTTTATGATTTTTTGAATTCTCTGTAGTGGTCGCTAATAAATACTGAACTCATCTCTAGTGCTTTTAATAAAAGACAATATAATATGTAGATTGTTTTCGCTGTGATAGAGTCGGATATACTCGAAAGTAGTGTTGTATGTTATACGAAAGGCCTACTATGGTTCAATTTGATAACAACACCTCTTGGTATCTTCTCAGGCTGGAGTCATTAATTTTGGTGTCTTTAATCACAACTAAATTCACAAGTATCTTGTGAATTGTTAGTTTTGCTTTTTTATCATAGACCTTGCGTCTCTCATTAGTTCTATACTTATTAATTTTTTTATTTAATCTACTTTTTATCAATAAATTTACTTGACACCATGATCATTTTTCAATATATTCCTCCAATCATTATGCATTTCGGAATCTTACTATAAGGAGTATTATTAATAGAAGTTGATACAACTCAAGAGGCCTCTACTTATTCGATGCAAAACCTAGTGCTATTACATATTCTAGTATTACTTTTATGCCCCTCAATCTGAAAGTTAGCATAATCCATTTGCTTTAAATCTAAAAATCATATCCAACTTTGCATCTATTACTAACTTATTTTTGTAAGTCATATCAGTTTGTCAAATATTATCATAAGTCATATTCTTCTTGAATAAATCTAATTACCACTGCCCCCTTTTGAGTTTGTTTACTCAGATATCAAGAGACCTTGTCCAATTTTATTCAAAATGAGACTTTGTTACTCTTTTTCTTTTGTTATTGACTATTTATAAGTTATACATACTCTATTTTTTTATGTATGATATGCTGAAATTAAGGCTCAATTTTCTACTTCTATGTGCAATTTGCGGAGTGACAATTTTCATCAATATTTTTCTACTCTTTTTACATCACTCATATCTTAATATTCAATTTTTTATGAGTCATTTTGTCCTAATGTAACCAAACAAAATAAAGTGGTTAAGAGAAAGAATAGGCATTTAATAGAGGTTTTTTAGAGCTCTCTAATTTCAAGTGAGAGTTTCAAAAAATTGTTGGAGTGATGTAGTATATAACTTGTTATTTTATTAATCAAATGCAATTAGCTATTCTGTTGGGAAGATTTATTATCATATGTTATTTTCTAGTAATCTATTACATTTTCTTTCTACGAAGATTTTTGATTTTCTATGATATGCCTATAATGCCCTGTCCCAAGTGACCAAAGTTGATCATAAATCTATATGTTATATTTTTCTTGGGTATCCTTTTACTGAAAAAGTGTATCAATGTTTCTTCTTAGAGTTGGGACATTTCTGGTGTCATTTGATTCCACATTTTGAGTCTGTACGTTTTTGTCTCAATGCGTCTTCAGCTAATTCATCAAGTATCCCTCATAAGGACAATATCCTTGTTTATGAGATTATTTTTAAGGTTGAATCTCCTGCACCTATATCCTATATGTTTCCTTGTTCTCCTATCATTCAGTCATATATTTGTGGTCCTTTTAGGTATTTGGTTTCTCTACTATAGTCGATCTTGAGTCAACCACTGTTGAGCCAATTATTTTCCTATAGACACCATTGTTTTTAATTAAGAACCAATTAAGACTTTTTAATTGTATTATAGAAGGGTAATCACAATTGTGTTCAATATTGATAACCTATTACGTTATCTTATATAGTTGTTCAACTTTCTCAGCAAGCTTTTATGTCTGTGTTGAATTCCAATAGCATGCTTTGATCTGTATCCGAGTTATTTCTCATCATAGTTGGCGGACGACTATAAAGGAAAAAATGGCTACACTTGAGTACAATCATACATGAAATCTCGTCTCTTTGCCTATCGAAAAGAAATTCATCGATTGTAAATGGGTCTATACAGTGAAAGTTAATCTAAATGGTTCATTAACTTAATTATAAAATTTAGTGGTTAAAGGGTATACTCAGACATATGTGGTGGATTATACTAATAACTTTTCTCCTACCGTGAAATTAACTTCTATTTAACTTCTCATTTTGTTGGTTGCTACTCTTCAATAGTTTTTACATTGATTAGATGTTAAAAATGTTTTCTTATATAATGATTTTTAGGAGGAGGTTTATTTAGAATAACCTCTAGAGTTCATTTCTCAAGAAGAGTCTTAAAATATTTGTCGGCTGGAAAAATCTTTATATAATTTGAAATATTCCATGTAAGCATAATTTGGTAGATTCAATAAAGTTGTATCAATGTTTGGATTATCCTGCTGTAACAGTTATCACTCTATATTCTATCATTATTATAGTATTAGATATATTTTTTTATTTTATATGTAGATGATATTATGATTATTTACAATGATAGTTCTAGTATTTTGATTTGAAATTATTCTTNTAATATTAATACATATTGTCTAATAGGCCTAATATCTATATGGTAATGACTTATACTTATATTGATATTTTTATTTATGAATACCATGGAAAGAGGACTACCCATATTGTGTAACCTAAGACCCAATAAGCCTCCTAATACACAAAAAAGCTTCCAGAGTAGATTTTCATCTCATATCCAATTGGTTCTATAACACACTAATATTTTGCTCTACCTGTGTTCAATCCCTAAGTCCCATATCTTCACATGATATGTAACTCATCAACATAATACCTAAAAAATTAGCATTAACATTGGATTTCACCATTGTTCCTATTTATGGGTATTAGTTTCTTGTTGCTTATGGCTTTGTTAAACAATTTAGTCATACCACATTATTCCCTCCTCCTTAGTACTTTTCTAAGGCACTACATTAATGTACATTATAGTCCAAACAACCTTCCTAATCTTCATCAATTTGAATACTTATTCCACTTCCTCTTTTCTAATACACCAATAAAATTAGCAGCTTAAATTTTTCTCATCCGAGCCACAAAAATTTCCTAACTTTATTATAGTCTCCCTATTTTAATTAAAATAAATATTACAAAATTATACAAATAAACACAAAAAAAACTCCAATTGGCTTACTTATTTTGAGTGTATTTTCAATTGACTTATTCAAAAGATACAAACAAAAAAATAAAAATAAAAAAAAAATTAATAAACATACACCTCTTACACTCTGAAATGATCGATGAATTTCAAAACAAAACAAAATATGAACACAATTACACGTTTACATGCCTTATTGCATAAATTTATGTCGGCAAATTAAACGTGGAGATGAAAAGAAGAATAGACAAACTGAAGATGGATAGATTGATTAAAAGAGAGAGATTTTTACCCCCTATTAGATTCATCGTTAAGCTCTTCCAGCAAATTCTTGATTCCATTGTATTGTATTCTGGTCACACTTCCCTGTGGAATTTTCAGGGTGATTTGAAGTATATCGTTGTCCAATACCACCTGGAACAAAACTCCACATCATATCACACTAGCTAGTATACCCTTTTTTTTTTATTTTTTTTTAATCAATAGTGGTAAATGAGATGCGACAAATGTTCGTAAGTTCTGCCTGTGATATCATAAGCAAATTTTCTTTTCCCATTTCTCACAAGAATCATATGCTGCTTTAATCTTCCCCACTTCAAAATCTTATGGCGATTCAACATTAGCTTAATCTGTCCCAAATCTCATGCAACCAGCGATATATATGGCGCGAATAACCGGCTACATATGCATAAATTCATGACAAATTTTATGGTTTATGTTAGCAAAGTGCCAGCATGTCCCTGTTTCCTGACAATAAGGTAATCTTTTAATTGATAAAGAAAAAAAAACGCAAAAAATTAAAGCTTCATAAAACTGTAATAGAAACATCCAATAAATATATGTATAATAAATACATCAAAATAGAAACATCTAATAAATATTATAAGAGTAATCNAGAATGGACATAAACAAGCTAAATGATATATATATATATATATATTTAGGGATGCAAAAATTAAACTAATGAAAAGGACAAAAAGGCTTTTATTGAATTTACATGATCCTTATCTTTGTACAGAAGTTGAACCGGCGGAGGCGCTGGTTCTTGCCATTTCTCTGGACTTATCTCGTATTGTTTATGTGGAGCTGTTGTTGAATTCCTGAAACGATATATGGAGTCAGTTAACCAAATATATATATAAGTTCTAAATAAAAGTAAATATTATTGATGATGACTAATTTCGTACATCTCGTCGATCCAAACAGAGTAGCGCCCTTTGATTATCAGAGCAAAAATAATGATCATTGCAAGCGTAATTTGATTGTGCATGCTTGCAGGTGGGTAATTTACTCAAGTAGTTCTGAAGAAGAGTAGAAAGTAATTATATCAGTCGATTTATATAATAACATGATACGTCAAATTAGCACCAAAAATCCAAATAGTTGGAGGAAAAAAAAAGGACCCAGACCATTTGATTGTGTGGCTTGTTTGAAAGCCTTCCCATATATCAAAATGATTTTGGTGTGCGCATGGATTCAATGAATCCTTAAGTTGATACGCCAAGTCGCATAAAAGGAAATAAATTAAAATGAATTAGTGAAGATGATATAACCAAATCAGAATAATATCTCTAAATATATTAGCTCTAATTGGTAGAATGCAAGAAAGCTGATTTGGAAAGAGAGGACAATACGTCCAAGTGCTGATGAACCTATTCAAAAATGATGGAGAAAAAACAGGTTTATTAGATTCTTTAAACTTCATGATATTGTTGGGGCTTGGATTGTCGGTCGGTCGGTCAATAACTGAGAAGACAAATATGACAGGCACATAAATACTCGACAAAAAAATATAAGGGAAACGGAGGACGCACACAATTTTTACGTAGAAAATCCTCTTCTTAACCCCATTTTGCCGGAAGTAGTTGTCCTATTCTACAAATCGGTTGTCAACTCTAAAAGTGAACTTTTTTTTTTGAAAAGCTATTTGCACAGATTTTGCAAGTGAGTAGCGTTTCGGTTAAAATTTTCAGGTGTTGACCAAAGTCCTCGACCTTTTACCTAGTATTTTCGGACATCTTCTCATGTCATCGACCATCACCTAATGTTCTCGGTCAACTGCTTATATCTTCAACCATCAGTTAAAGTTCTCGTCCTTCAATCAAGGTCCTCTGCTGTTATGTACAATCTTCGGCCCTTAATACCTCATCGACCAAGTGTACCACTGCAGCATTTATTCATGCTGACGAATTCTCATACGGGAGTGACCAAAAAAAATCCCAACAGATATTACACAACTGTTTGGCTCCATCCCCAATGCATGAATAAATAAAAAAGAACCCAACTCACATATATTACCGTTGGGAAGATCGATTGAAAACTAATAAACTTTACAATAAAGAATTTCAAACACCATTTTTAAAATTTCTTACAAAATCTGGGAAAACGGTTCTATGCCTCATAGAGGCAATATGCTAATAATAAATTTAAGCTCAGAATAACATGAATCTACCTCATGACCACGGACCTAATTGTTAAACTCTAAGCTGCCCTTATCAAGAGATTCGTGTGCGCAAAAGATTAATATCTTATACATGTATATATATAAAGTCTTGATTTTGCAGGTCCTTAAATCATGAAAACAAAAAACAATTAATTACCGATGAAGAAAAACAGACTTGCTGCAAAAAAATAAAAAAAAAAAAATAAAAAAGATTAGATGTCCTCCTCTAATGGAGTTTAATTCCTCCGGGCTAATGAAATGCAGTCGTAGTAGTTAAAAAGGTAGTTGAATTAGCAGTTGTCGAATTTGAAAAACGATAAACACATTACAAACAAGGAAAGCAAATTCAAAATAATGGAGCCAGAGGAGTCAAAATCCGGCCTGCCAACACACGTGGCCCACGGAATAAGCGAAACAGACGTTGCACGCCACCATCCCTATCCTCCTAGCCCATATCAACAAACGATAAAACCAGCCTAGCCTAAAAGCGACTTGAAAACCAAGAGCGTAACAGTCGAGTCGGAGGTTCACTCGAAAATAATTTTTTTCTATCCGACTCGTTCAGTGGTTGTAACCTATGAGCAACTTACACATAATTTTTATGAATCATATTTCAAAATTTTGAAAGAATTGATGAGATTTAAATATTTGTAAGAGATTTTAACTAAAATTTTGGGTTATTAGTTTTTGAATTTCAAGTAGTCACGAAAAAGCATACGGGAAGTACTGAAACCATATGGGCGAGGCCTAGGTCTTCGAAAGTGTCATTATTTTGAAAAGGCTGTAAATTTTATTTTCTTGTATAAAATACTCTTGGTTGGTGTTTTTTCCATAAATATTTTGAGACAAAATTTGATCTAAAATTCCAGGGCAATTTATTGAAAAGCTTGGTCGAAAGAATTTCAAGGATTCTCATTTGCGACATTTTTATGAGCAATTTTGTAGAAATCCATAAGAACTAGTTATTGGAAAATCAGCACTCTAAACTAGTTTTTTTATAAGTTGTTTAAGGCAATATAATTTACGAATTTCGAACGAATGTGGCACTCTAGAATTGAATAATTGGAAAATCAGTTGTATCATAACAACCAACTTTGTTGTGTTCGTGTGGTGCTTTGTTGTTTTGCTGTGCAATTTTAACACGTACGTAGTACCATCGTTTGATTTCTGACTAATAACGTGTTCATGGAGAGGGAGAGAGAGAGAAACCAATATTGAGGGGAAAGAGAGAGAATAAGGTCGTGACCTACTTTAAAGGCATGGGCCTTGCCTTTTTCTCCCGGTTTGGTTGTTCTCCGCATCATATATATATGTCTAAAATGTGTGTGCAAACACCAATAATTACATCATCATTTAATGCCTTTTCGAGAGATATGTGATGTGCTTAAATTCCCGCAGCATTCGGACTAAAGTATTTTTTTGGGTAGCAAAGAGTAAAACAATTTTACAGCCCATACATAATGGCGAAAAGCAAAATCAGAATATATATTTAGAATTTCCCATCCGATTGTTACCAGAACTTTACTAAATTATTAAAAAAGTTTTAGTTTATAGTATATATATACATATAGACACATACATACATG
>JAODPA010076423.1:0-28276 GCA_025585075.1 Nepenthes mirabilis
TCCCTCTCTTTCTCTCTCTCCGCGCACCGCCGCCACCCAGATGCCGCCGGTCCAAGTGGCATACCAGAGAGTAGCCGTCATAGGTGGTGGCGCGGCCGGGTTAGTGGCGGCTCGGGAGTTACATCGGGAAGGCCACAAGGTGGTAGTCTTCGAGAGGGGAACTCAAATTGGTGGGACCTGGATCTACACCTCCCAGGTAGAATCTGATCCTCTTGGGCTCGATCCATCTCGGACAACTATCCACTCTAGCCTCTATAAATCTCTCCGCACCAATCTCCCGAGAGAAGTCATGGGTTTTCGTGACTTTCCCTTCGTTCGCACTGGTATGAATGAGAATTTTCAGTTTTGAATTTTGGAAATTTGAAGTTTCGTAGACCATTTTTTAAACTGTGTTGAGAATCATGTTGATTTGCTCACAATTTTAGATTATATGAATTATTTCTGAAAAAATTGACCTACAGATTAAGTTGCTTCGAGTACTAATGCCTCCCTGATTGCGCTTTCGCTGTGAATTCTATATTCAACGAAGTTGAAGCATCGTAGCTATTTCTGTTACACAGAACATAGTATGAATAATGGGTAGAAGATTCGAAACGTTTGGAGATACTAAATAGAAGTGTTGAGCGAAATTTGATTGGTAATATGAGTGAGGTTACACTGATCCTAAATTACTCAACCTTTTGGAACACCGCCCGGCAACAGCAACAGCAACAACCCGCATCAACTATAGATTAGTACGAAGAGGACCCTGGTCAAGAACGAACAAACTAATGCCCGAAATTGGGACCCAATCGTCGTCGGAACCAAGTACCAACTCTTTGCATTCTCCTCTCCTTCTCTTGCAGACCGCTCTGGGAAATTTTTTGTTGATCTGTTCTATATTTGACCTGGTTTCTGCATTTTCTTCTATAGCGTGTTAGGAAACGTGCGTAACACTCTTGTACCAGCTGTCATCCACTCTTACGAAAAGACCGAGCTTCGGATTTGGACTACTGAGCTTCCACAAAAGGCCGAGGTCCTAGGCTCCTTCTCTACTAGTAGTTGTAGGGAGTACTGAACTCCTGATACTTCAGAAAAACATTAGCCCCGCCGAACTCCCAGATGATCGAACCTCTTCAACTGTGATATAAGAAAAGAAAAAGGGTTTATTTTCTCAACATGAATATAGAAAGATAATTATAAAAAATGGTATGTAAGTGTTATGGATATTATTTGACCAGAAATTCAAAAGAGAATTCGAGGACCCTTTTACTTTCCGCTGCAATTACTTATTTACAAAAAAAGAACTTTTTACATCTTCCCCTCTATGTGGCTAAAATAAACTTCTTTTGTATACAAGATAAGTAGACGACATTTAAGCTTGCCACACATATAGAGTTTAAATGAGTTTGGGGATCCCACTTCGTAAATTTGGGCTATCGGTTTGCACTGTCAGTCGGAACTGACTATTCAAATCCATTCTGAAGGGTAGGCTCATAGCAGGTATGTCCAATAAGAAAAACAGCCCAAAGTACAGAAAAATCTAAATTCGTGTTTGACGGTCAACGCTAGCGTTGACCGCATGGAGCGCCAACTAGGCAGCTAATGCGTTCTCTCAAGACGGTCAACATCTCTGTTAACCGGGAGCGCTGTAGCAATAGGCCGCGAAAAGATAAAAACCTAATATGGCCCAGGTGCAATTTAGCAGACGTTTTCGTACACAACAAGCAATGGTCATTGTTTCTAATTTCACGCCTTCCTCGAAGCCAATCTCCTCTAAAGAAAGTATCAACAGATTTAACGTCCTTTCCATGAGGAATGTGCTAGATTTTCTCTTCTTGCCTACAATGAACCCTAACGATAACAAAAGCACAGAAGTAAGGCAAATAATCTAAAGACCCGTTACCCGCTCAGAAAGGAAATAATCCTATCAGATTGTGCCAGTCAAGCTTTCCTTCTCAAGGAAGGCCGTCCAACTCAAGGTAGGGATCACGCCTTCTTGGCCAAGGGAGGTCGCCCTCCCCACCATCTATATAACCCCACAGAGTCTCCACTTTGAGGGAACACAAACGCAGATGCAAAAAGACAACGCAGTGCTACTACAAAAAAATCCTTGAGCATACTAACGGTCGTACCTAAGCAAGTAATCGTTTACTTCGCTGATCCCACTCAAAGCCTTCAGATTTCAGAGACTTCGCCCACTTCCCGAGATCTGTACTTCTAAGCTTCCACGCTTTCAGGACGTAACTTTCCACTTATTCCCTGCGAATATCGAGTTGGGAAACCATACTGTCGACGAGTCACAGGAACGTCTCTTGCATCCAAAGGCCAACACTCCCACCAATCTTAATCTCATTCCCTATCTCGTTTTACATTTCAGTTTATCTTCTTGAAGTTCAAAGGCTTGTTACTGACTTGAGTATTGGAGTATTTTCGGTAGGACAATATCCTGCCGACACCTGACCTCTTATTTATTGTAGTGATGTGCACAGTCCAGACTCGGTGAACGGAGCTGGATCTAAACGATCAAGCGAATTCAAATATGTTCGAAGTCGAATCCAGGTACGCATCATTGGCGCCGTCTGTGGGAAATTAAAGAAATTGCTGCATACTAGATTCATTAGAGAGGTTCAATACCCCAATTAGCTCTCCAACGTAGTCCTGGTAAAGAAGAACAGCAGAAAGTGGAGAATGTGCATCGATTTCACCGACGTTAATAAAGCCTGTCCAAAGGACAGTTTTCTTTTACCTAGGATTGACCTGCTGGTAGACTCGACGTCCGGATATGAGCTGTTGAGTTTCATGGATGCCAATTCGGGCTATAACCAGATCCGAATGAGTCCGGAGGACAAAGAGCATACCTCGTTTATGACAGACCAGGGGACTTACCGCTATAAGGTGATGTCTTTTGGACTGAAGAACGTAGGAGCCACCTACCAGCCGCTGGTAAACAGAATGTTTGAGAAATATATTGGCCGTAATATGGAAGTCTATGTAGACGATATGCTCGTCAAGAGCAGAACCACAGACGACCATATCCGTGATCTAGCAGAGTCGTTTGAGGTGCTCCGTGAGTATTAAATGAAGCCGAACCCGGCTAAGTACGTCTTCGGGGTAGCCTCGAAAAAATTTCTTAGTTTCATCGTCTCCCAACGAGGGATCGAGGCAAACCCAGAGAAAATCAAGGCCCTCGTAGACATGGCTCCCCCACGAAGCATCAAGGATGTCCAGCGCCTGACTGGACAATTGGCAGATTTGTCCCACTTTCTAGCGAAGTTTGATGATAAGTATCAGCCATTCTTTAAGGCTCTAAGGGGAACAAAATCAAACAGGTTCCAATGGACGGCAGATTTCCAGGCAGCCTTCGATGAATTGAAGCAATATTTGGCAATCCTGCCATTACTAACGTGACCCAAGGTCGAAGAAGAGATGTACCTCAACTTGGCAGCGTCAGAGGTGTCCCTCAACTCCGTCTTCATACGCCAGGACTTCGATACCCAACGGCTGATCTACTGCATGAGCAAAATACTAACCCGCCTAGAGACATGCTACTCGCGCACAGAAAAGTTGGCCTTAGCTCTCATATTCTCTGCACGAAAACTAAAGCCCTACTTTCAGGTACACCGCGTCATAGTTCTCACCGACCAACCTCTAAAGAGCATTCTCAATAAACCTGATGTTTCTGGACAGTTGGTAAAGTGGGCTATTGAATTGGGCAAGTTTAATACCGAGTTTCGACACAGGCTAGCCATAAAGGCACAGGCTCTGTCCGAATTCATTGTCAAGACTATGACCCCGGTTCTCAAAGAGCAGCCCTCAGAGAACGCAGAACAGTGCATGGAGGCTCCGAAATGGGTACTCCACGTAAATGGATCATCTACAAACACAGGCAGTGGAGCGGGGGTGGTCCTCACGACCCCTGACGGGTTTGAGGTGAAACACTCCCTTAGACTCGACTTCCTGGCCACCAACAATATTGCCGAATACGAAGCCATGCTAGTCGAGTTAAGGTTACCAAATGAGTGCTCAGCCAAGCGATTGGCTCTTTACAGCGATTCCGAGCTAATCATCAACCAAGTTAATGGGAACTTTGAGGCAAGCAATCCGCACATGGCCAAAAATTTGACCAGGGTAAGGGAGGCCACCAGCAACTTCGACAATCTAACCCTGGTCCACATTCCAAGAACTAAAAATTGAAAGGCTGATTAGCTGGCGAGAGCAACGGCTGCCGAAAATCCAGAACCGTACTCGAGGAACATGAGTGAGGTCCTGAACGCTCTCAGCATAGTGGGATAGGAGGCAATGCAGATCTCCGGGATAGAAAATTGGACAACACCCTACTTGAGGTACTAGCGAATGAAACATTGCGAGAAGACGCAGAAGAGGCCAGGCGGATAAAGAAAACGGCCGGCTGGTAAACTATAGTCGACAGTCGGTTGTATCGCCGCGGCTATTCGACTCCGTACCTCCGTTGCCTAACCCCTAAAGACGCGGACTACGCCTTGAGCGAAGTGCACCTTGGGATTTGCGGATCACACGTCGGCGGCAAAAACCTAGCATTCAAGATCATATGGCAAGGCTAGTATTGGCCCTCGATGAAAAAGGATGCACTTGAGTTTGTAAAGAAGTACGAAAGCTGTCAACTTCACGGCAACATTTGCCACCAGCCATCCGCCGAGCTAAAATCCCTTCAGGCGCTGTGGCCATTCACACAATGGAGGGTCGACATTTTTGGCCCACTTTTCATTGCAACCGGGTAAAGAAAGTTCATCATAGCAAGTATCGACTACTTCACAAAGTGGATCGAGGCCGTCTCACTGGCCAAGATCACATAACACAACGCACTTGAGTTTGTTCGCCAGAATATCATCAGTAGATTTGGCTCTCCAGAAGTCATTGTAACTGACAACGGGACTCAATTCTCAAAAAAATGCTTCACTAAGTATTGCATCAGCCTTGATATTAGGCTGGTCCACACTTCGGTGGCATACCCGTAAGTGAATGGACAGGTAGAGGTCACAAATTGAACGCTACTCTACGGGCTTAAGATCAAGCTGGAGGACGCAAGGGGCTCATGGGTAGATGAGCTCGCCTCAGTCCTTTGGTCTTACCAGACAACTCCAAAGGAATCAACGTGTGAGACACCCTTCAGCCTCTGCTACGGGACTAAGGCGGTAATTTCGATCAAAATTAGGCTTCCAAGTCTTAGGATGGAATCTTTGACTAGCAGGGTAACTCCCATAAGATTCGGGAACACCTAAATTTGCTACAAGAAGCTCGCGATGTGGCCAGAATACGGACTGCGACCTACCAATATCGAATTGTCCGCTACTACAATAAGAAGGTGAAAGCGCGGCAGTTCAATGTCGGAGACTTGGTCTTGTAGAGAATCGAGGCCACGAGAAAGGTGGCCGGCCGAAATAAGCTCTCCTTGAATTGGGAAGGGCCATTTCTAGTCTCCGCCGTCCTGCGAAATGTGGTATACAAGCTCCGAAATCAGAATGAAAAGTTGGTCCCACAGACGTGGAACGCAATCCACCTCAAATGCTACTTCCAATAAGGACCCAGGTAGGTACTCTGTATAATTGTATGTGATCATCTGTGTGCACGATTCAATTAGTAAAACAAGTGTTTCCTTTAGCATGTTGCGTTTCTTTAGTGTCCATATATGTATGTGATTCTCATTGCAGGTTCAAAACGACCTAGGCTACCCTTAAGTCGGGAGGGTCTTCACCCTCTCGTTACTAAACTCTAGTCATCCAGGCGACCCATGAGTGGTTGTACCTAAACTCTGGTCATCCAGGAGGCCCATGAGTGGTCGTGCATAAACACTGGTCATCCAGGCGGCCCACGAGCGGTCGTATATAAATCCTAGTCATCTAGGCGGCCCATGAGTGGTCGTATCTAAACCTTAGTCATCCAAGTGGCCTATTAGGGTCAAAAAATCTTAGGGGGCTAACACAACACACGCGACAACCTCCTTTACAAAAAGACAGCGTAATCAATCAACGATGGTCGACCGGAGCAAAACGCTCTACCAAAGCGGGCTGCCCAAGTCTGCACCTGGGTAGCCTACCAAACTTTACCCACAGGTGAACACTAAGCCGACTTAACACAAGTGACGGCCTAGAAAACGCCATGAAGCCCAAAAATATGGCAAGAGGCCAACTTGTAGGAATCTTGCCCAGTTGACCGCCAAAAATAGCATAGAAGTAAAATACAAAAAGCAGCTGTAAAAAGCAAGAAAGTGTGACATGCACAAAGCTATTCGTATTATTGCTTAATGGTAAAGCACACAATTAATCCAAAAAAAACTACAATCACCAAAAACTACGAAGGCGGCGGTGGCCCCTGTCTGTCTCGAAGCTCTCCCACGAGGCTGTTGCGACGCTGCATTGACCGGTTTGACAAATTGATGAGATTCACAGGGAAGTCAGGATCAACCAGCCGCATAATACACCGACTAATGTTGATCCCTTCCCAAAACCATGACAACATCATGTCCGCAACCTCATGAGGGCGAATGCGGAGGTTTAGATCGTTCTCCAAGGTAGCCATTTGCCCTGCAAGCTGACCAAGGTGCCCCTTAATATGCTCGTTTTTCTCCTTTAGACGGACGACCTCTACTTTCAGGCTCACGTTTTCCACCTCCATGCCCGCCAAGACAGACTCCAAGGCAGCCGTGTCCTCTCGATACTCCGCCCCGAGAGCCACCAGCTTAGAATTGAGCCAGGTGATCTCCATATTCCTATCGGAGATCACCATATCTCTCTGCCTAAGCACTTTGGCAACTGCACTCGAGACCTTATCAGCCTGAACACACAAAAAAATGGGTTAGAAAAAGCAAACCAAAAGACAAGGTGGGCAATAGAATTTATACCGCCCAAATTCTTCGTGTTGACCTGTTTGGCCTGGCACCCAGGTCTGGCGCCAAAGGCGGTGAGCAAGGAATGGGACCTACGTCGATAGGGCTGGCGGCAACCTCAGCCAAGAACTCCACCATTGGATCCTCTGGAGTATCTTTTGTCCTAGCTAGCTCCTTGGGAACGGTGGGGGATTCCAAAATCGGCTTCTACTGCTCAGTCGAAATTTTCACAGCAGGTGATCCAACGGATGGCTCTTGTGGCTCAAGCGCCTCGATAGATGGATCCAGAGTCAACCAGGACAACGCAAGCTGTGTGAGAACAATGCCGCTGCTCGCCGTAGCACTCAACCTGGCTTCAAAAGCCTCAAGAGCCAGCTCCACTTCTATCATGAAGGTGGCCCCTATACCCGTAAAACACCCGGCGGAGAGATAGTCAGGCCTTGAGGACGACAAAGAAGGCGCCACCGAGGCCGCCCTTTTTTGCCTTGGACTGGGAGGATTGGAATAAGACGGGCGAAGACCTATGATAAAGCCCTTCTTCCTCTACAGGACCTCCAGCAGTGGGATTTTGAGTTTCTGGACGAAAGACGGAGGCTCCCACTTGGCTTTCTTTGCCTCAACACGGGAGACCAAGTGGTCTCTCCGGAAATCTCCTAGGTTATCCTCGATAAGCTTAACCAGCCAAGACAGGGATGTCATCTCAGCTTCCGAAGGCACCCCTGTATACACATTAGGCACCTGGCCCCACTCCCCAGGCAAAGGCCAGGACTCACCCATGCTAACAAAGAAGAACCAATTCTTCCAATTCTTCAGAGAGTCGTATATGACGGTACTTATCTTAAGCATGCACCATCATTACCATCGCGTGTCGTTTCCCCAAAACAGGGCTGTCAAATCAGATCCTCCGACTCATTAAATACTTGGATCCTAAGCATACCGTATGAAGACACGTGGCACACTTTTCTGACGGAACGGCTAATGGCCAATGCTTCCTTCTCCAAGTTGCCCAAAAATTTTTCAAAAATGGTCAACAAATCCGGTTAACGTTTTGGAAGTACTCAAGGCTCCTCATCAGACGGGCAACGACTCCATCAACAAAAAAATAAGCACATCCCATCATAAACATGTCGAAGGCCAGAATTCAGACCACCGGTATGGGGGGCTACTGATGGGTAGACCCATAGCAGGTAGGCCCAATAAGAAAAACGACCCAAAGTTTAGAAAAGCTCAGATGCGCATTAGACGGTCAACGCTAGCGTTGACCACATGGAGCGCCAATTAGGCAGCCAATGCGCTCCCTCAAGACGGTCAACATCCCTGTTGACTGGAAGCGCTATAGCAGCAGGCCGCGAAAAGATAAAAACCTAATATGGGCCAGACCCAATTTGGCAAACGTTTCCGTACACGACAAGCAACAATCTTTTTCCCTGATTTCGCGCCTACCTCGAAGCTAATCTCCTCTAAAGAATGTATCAACAGATTTAACGCCCTTCCCATGAGGAATGTGCCAGATTTTCTCTCCCTGCCTACAATGGACCCTAACGATAACAAAAGCACAGAAGGAAGTCAAATAATCTAGAAATTCATTACCCACTCAGAAAGGAAACGATCCCATCAGATTGCGCCAGTCAAGCCTTCCTGCTCAAGGAAGGCCGCCCAACTCAATGCAATGATCACGCCTTCTTGGCCAAGGAAGGTCGCCCTCCCCACCGTCTATATAACCCCACAGAGTCTCCACTCTGAGGGGACACGAATGTAGACGCAAAAAAGATAACGCAGTGCTACTACAGAAAAATCCTTGAGCATACTAACGCTCGTACCTAAACGAGCAATCGTTTACTTCGCTAATCACACTCCAAGCCTTCAGATTCCAGAGGCTTTGCCCACTCTCCGAGATCCGTCATTCTAAACTTCCACGCTTTCAGGACGTGACTTCCCACTTGTTCCCTGCGAATATCAAGTTGAAAAACCATACTGTCGACGAGTCATGGGAACATCTCTTACATCAAAAAGCCAACACTGCCACCAATCTTAATCTTGTTCCCTATCTCGTTTTACGTTTCAGTTTACCTTCTTGAAGTTCGAAGGCTTGTTGCTGACTCAAGCGTCGGAGTGTTTTCGGTAAGACAACATCCCTCCGAAACCTGACCTCTTGTTTATTGCAGTGGTGTACATGGTCCAGACTCGGTGAACGAAGCCAAATCCAAACGATCATGCGAATCCGAATCTGTTCGAAATCGGATCCAGGTACGCATCACGTTCATATGACAAATTTTTTTAAAAAAAATTATAACAGATTTGAAAGGTCGGTTTGGACCGGCAGTACAAACCGACGGCCTAGATTTGTAAAGCACACAAAGCATGATCCCTTGCAAGCGAGTTTAGACACTTATTCTTGATGGATTATGCATTTATATACCAAAATATGTATTTTGTATTTTGTTTTTTTGGCATCTTGCCAGGCTCGACCCTTGTATTTAGATTATGCTAGCCTTGATTAGGTCAAATTGTATATTTGTAGCCTTTTGAAAATATATATATATATGTTGTATTTATACGTGTTAATTATTTTTAAAAAACACTACCACTTTGTGCAAGCTAAATTAATTTCCTTCGCTTTCTATCTCTTATCTCTCCGCACACCGCCACCACTCAGATGCCGCCGGTCCAAGTGCGATCCCAGAGAGTTGCCGTCATAGGCGGTGGCGCGGCCGGATTAGTGGCAGCTCGGGAGTTACGTCGGGAAGGCCACAAGGTGGTTGTCTTCGAGAGGGGAGCTCAAATTGGTGGGACCTGGGTCTACACCTCCCAGGTAGAATCTGATCTTCTTGGGCTCGATCCATCTCGGACAATTGTCCACTCTAGCCTCTATGATTCTCTCCGCATCAATCTCCCGAGAGAAGTCATGGGTTTTCGTGACTTTCCCTTCATTCGCACTGGTATGAATGAGAAATTTCAGTTTTGAATTTTGGAAGTTTGAAATTTCGTAGATGATAATTTAAACTTTGTTGAGATTCATGTTAATTTGCTCGCAATTTTAGATTATATGAATTATTTCTGAAAAAATTGACCTACAGATTAAGTTGCTGCGAGTACTATAATGCCTCCCTGACTGCGCTTTCTCTATGAATTCTATATTCTACGAAGCTGAAGCATCTTAGCTGCTTCTGCTATACAGAACATAGTATGAATAATGGGGAGAAGATTCGGAACGTTTGGAGATACTAAATAGAAGTGTTTAGCGAAATTTGAATAGTAAAATGAGTGACGCTACACTGATCCTAAATTACTCAAGCTTTGGGAACACCTCCCTGCAACAACAACAACAACCCGCATCAACTGTAGATTAGTACGAAGAGGACCCTGGTCTAGAAAAATGAACAAACTAATGCCCGAAATTGGAACCAAATTGTCGTCGGAACGAAGCACCAACTCTTTGCATTCTCCTCTCGTCTTGCAGACAGCTCTCAGAAATTTTTTGTTGATCTGTTCTGTATTTGACCTGGTTTCTGCATCTTGTTCTTCTTCTTCTATAGTGTGTTACGAAACGTCCGTAACACTCTTATACCAGCTGTCATCCGCTCTTCAGAAAAGACCGAGCTTCGGATTTGAACTAATGAGCTCCCACAAAAGGCCGTCGTCCTAGCCTCCTTTTCTACTAGTAGTTGTGGAGAGTACTGTGTTTGGTCTGATCACTTTCTTGTGGGTAACCTAATAAATTGGTTTGTTATCGGAGAATTTGTGGAGAACAAATTCGGAGAACTGATTCCAGTCAACGGCGGGACGTAGACCGCAGGAGAACAGTGGACGGTCAATAAAGATTGACCGGCGGATAACCAACTGTAGATTCCGGTCAATAGGAGGTTGACCGTCTGAGGGCTATAGGAGTACCGTTGGATGGCGGACGGGCAGCAGAAGACGGTCAATAGGGAGGTTAACCGAATGGAAGTAGAGGACGGTCAACGGAGGTTGACCGGATGAATGCTAAAGACGGTCAATAAAAAGTTGACCGGCTGAGTAATGGGCCTAGGAGACTGTGGTAGTTGGTAGCGGACAGATATCTTTCCAGGATTGGTCAACAGGCTGGCAGTTGGATTACAGAGCACGCGTTTGCACATTGCAGAGCATGCGCCGTCTTATAGGGCATGGGCTTGCAGGAAGTTCAGGAACTAGTGAAGACGTGGCACCTATTATCTGCATGATGACCAGTTGGGCAGATGGGATTAGGTGGAGCCAGGACGTCTATATGTGAGTATCAGGAGTTTCAAGCAGTGTGTGGTAACACCTGTGGCAACACCAAAAGGTGTAGAAAACCACCAAGTGTGTGGGTGTGTGAAGACACCCAGGGTGCGGGTTACACCGGGTTGGTATAGGAGAAAATACCAGGGGCGCTGTGCATCGGCCGCATGAGTGCGGGAATAAGAGAGCAGAGAGCACCACAGTGAAGAGAGAAAGAGTAGAAGAAAGAGAGATCAGTAAGTGAAACACAAAGTGTGAGATCTTTGTATTATTGTGCTCTGTTCTTCGGTTTTCGCCTCTAGGGCTTGTGTAACCAGAGTGATTGCTTGTATTCTATCTCTGGGTTTGTGTAACTATTTTACATAATGGATCTATTGGTGGATTTTGTATCCCGTGGTTTTTCCTCTTAGTTGAGAAGGGGTTTCCACGTAAAAAAATTGTTGTGCATCTCTTTGTTCCTTATTCCTACTAAATGGTGGCTGACGATGACGAGAGGTTCAAGTATTCCGTTGCTACTGAATCGGGTGAATTTGGGTATCGAATCCCAACATTCTAAACTCTTGGTACTTCAGAAAAACATTAGCCCCGCCGAACTCCCAGATGACCGAACCTCTTCAACTTTGAACTTCCTGAGCTCCGAGATTGCCATAAGGGTGGGGCACATCCCAGCACAACTTGGGCCAACCATTCGTCTCCCAGTTTCTGGAGCTCCTTCATGCTTCCAACGCCTGTCCTTCTGGAGCAGTGAGGGTGTACTTGATCGGATAGGCACGGAGAAATGCAAAACTGGGTTAAGTGATGTTCCGAACAGTAAGTAGTTTTCAATTTGCCAACCTGCAAGGCTCCAAAGTCAAGATGTCTGCGCACTTCTTATTCTACCAAGCTCTCTGGGATGAATATTCTTTCCAGGCATGAATGTCTATTGAAGCAATTCGTGTCATTCTATTTGACACACATTTTCTCGTGACAATCGAATGAACCTTTGTTGGCACTCGCCATATCTCATTTCCAGTCTGCTTTTTTTGAACGAAAATGTGTCTATTGTGATAGTTTATTGGCAAGGGAGTTATGCACGTTTGTCAATAAAAAGGAAAAGATAAGAGGGCTGTGTTACATAATATAATAGCAGTCATATTTGATATGTCAAAAAATACGTAGGGTGTTGTGAATTAAGAGGTTGCATTGAGTAGAAACCATGGATAAAAATATCGGTATCAGCATTGATCATTACTATATCAGTATCAAATAATATGTATTTGTATCAGATATAATAAAGAAATTTTTTTTTTGAAAATTGTAAGGTAATAATATCGTGTCGGCTAATATATTGATTGTGAATATCGGCTCATATATTTAATATATTGTTAATATGAAACATATTGGGATATTGCCGTAATATTGAAAAATATCGGTATTATGTTGCGTCCTCGGATCTTACTCGCTTGTACGGACGAGAACTTGGTTGAATCCGCGACCATTTTCGGGCATGACCAGTGTAACACAAAGAGTGAAATGTATATCTGAGGATGACAACACGATTTGGTGGTGGGGAGTTAGAGAGTATGAGGATGGAGGCACGTGGAGTTTTTATGTGGAAAACTTTCCCGTAATTGAGAAAGAAAAATTACGAGTCTTTAGTTCAAGAATTGGCTTTACTATGCTATTAGATATTACAAAGAGATTACAGAGTGTACTCAAATCCTTTTCTCTCTTCTTTTTCTCTCTATATTAGCCAAGTAAGAATAAAATGCTCGATCCTTTGTTAGGTGTACAGTTAATGTATTTATAGTAGTTGAGTCATCCTTTAAGGGTTCTCCACGTGGCGCTAGCGTGTGCAGAAAATCGGCCACCAACTCCACCAATCCAATCCTCTATGTCAGGAATATTGCGTGCACGCTGGATGATCTCTTGTGATGTCACATATGTAGTGACCAGACATGTGTTGCAGGCCATCATTCCTCTAGCAGCCTGACAGGGTCAACAATCAAGTCTCCTGGCACGCTGCCTTTGTAGGTATAGCGACGTCCATGGCCCATATTGAGTTCATTGGCCCAGGTGGGCTTTAAGTCCACTGCGCCACGTGGGCTGGCCCCCTCTACCTGGACCTTTTGGGCCTCTTGGGCCAAGGTCCAACTCCAGAGGAATGGGTCCTTTAAGTGGGCCTGAAATATTAATATCCATCACTAACCCCCCATACCAAAGGGTTTAAGGACCTCAGCCCTTTGGTATGTCCATTGGACGCGGACAATTTTCGCATGAATGGCCTTTCTATTGGGAGTCTGTTGATGCCTTCGCTCGATGTTGGCGCTTTCTTCCTTCTCTTGCTAGTGTCTGCGGATGTGATGGGGAGTAGTAGTCTGGGGTGTGCTCATTAGAATGTCCGAGAACATGCTGTGGCCTACATCTGGCCTAAAACGTCTGGGAAACTTTGGGGCTCTGGGCACTGCTGCGCAATCTGTGATGATGTTCTCATGTCCCTAGAAATATCCTCGAGCATTTTCGAAACTATTCTCAAGATTAAGGCCTTCAATGAGGATGGGTTCGAGAGCTTCTTTTGAGTCCGAGACGTTGGTCCGCGCCGCCGTTTTTGGCCATTAAAGCACATTAAAAGCGCAATTAATGAGATCGATGTTGCCTTGGAAATGCAAAACCTATGATTTCTCGCAGCATACGGGTGATTAATGCGTGGCAAGTGCAATGATGAGCACACCTTTTTGATTTTGAAATCTTTTCAGCTGTTTTAAATACGATTTCAGCATTTATTTTACACCTCGCAACCTTTAGAGTTTTCTCTCGAACTTCTTCACTGCCATTTTTCTCAAGCATTTTTCCCTCTCATTTCTGTCGCGCTTCTTTTTTTTGTTTCCATGGTTCCTGGTATTAGAGTTGTGTAATAGGTACTAAAAATGTCAGGAAATCAAGGATCAGGATCTAGCTAGAAAGATGACTGTTTGGCTATGATGGGTCAGATGGCCAATATCATAGATCAAATGATGCAATGCTAAGATGTGGAGTTGGCAGAGAGGTGAACAGTGGCCATTCAAGGACAAGGTATGACTGGTTTATGAACAAGTGAGTTCTAGAGTTCCAAAGAGAGTCGAATCCCATAAAAGTTGAAATTTAAATTCATATAGTAGAGAAGGTATTTGAGGTGATAAACTAATTTGAAGAAAAGAAAGTAAAGTTTGTAGCCTATAAGCTGGATGGAGAAACTGATATATGGTGGGTGACATAGAGAAGGGTGTTGGGAATGGAGAACGAGGAGATCCCTTAGAGTGTCTTTCTGGAAGTCTTTTTGGAGAAGTATTTTCTAGTGAGTATCCGTGAGTATAAGGGGGACAAGTTCAACTACCTAAGGTTGGGGAACTAGATGGTGGCAAAATATGACTCAAAATTTGTGGAGTTATCCCGTTCTCTTCACATATTGTGACAGATGAGGCCAAGAAGGCCAAAACATTTATACAAGGGCTCCAAGACTCTATTCGGAAGCAATTTGAGGTCGTATAGTAAAGTGTTTGATTGAGCTCTATTTATCAAACTATAAGAGGAAAAGGTGAAATTCTTTGAGATGAGGTCGGCAAGTAAAGATCAAAACTCAAGGTTGGGAGGATCCCACTCCAAGTTCAAGGCACTAGATAAAGGCAAGGCGATTGGAATTAAATCTTTGCTGAGGAAGCTGCAACATCTAGACCATTATACACATTATGGCAAGTGTCATCCCGGGAGACAATGCTACTGGCAAAATAGAGCTTGTTTCAATTATGGCTAAATTGGCCATATGATGAATGATTGCCCATTTCCACCAAAACAATCAGAGAGAAAGTATATCGTCCTGGGAAGAGTTTATGCAACGATGGCCAAAGATGCTCGTGCCAACCTATCGATTGTTGATGGTAATATGCTAATGTTTGACTCTGTGGCATATGTATTGATTGATTTTCGGTCTACGTATTTGTTTGTGATCCCTAAATTTGTTCAAAATTTGCATTCACTTCCTCAAATCTTAGATTATGCCTTGATTGTGTTCACTTCAGTGGGTAAGTCTTTGATAGCAGATATTATGTACTCTCTAGTGCTTGGTTTGAGTCAATTGGTTTGAATTGTTAGTGAAATTAATTTTGTTAGACATGTTATGAACCCGGATCAAAGTATATCTAAATAATAAATAATTAAATTCTAAATAATAAATAAATAAATCTCAAACCAAATGTGATATAAACAGACAGACCATAAAATTTGATCATCTGAATAGCAAAAATAGATAGAGCCAAAACCCATAACAGAATCTCATCAGACAATTGTCCGAACAACTTAAATATAACCTGATCAAAACAGTCATAATGAAGATAACCAAATAATGACAATAACTCATTTACATAATATAATAAATTCACAAATTCTTAATACACTGTCTAAAGGCCTGCATCCGACTAGACCAAATAACCAAAATACAACCCAAAACAGATCCAATCCAAAAGAACTAAAATATAGCTGACGGCATTTATATCTAAACAGACACAATACTCGCTAGAATATATAATGCCGCATCAAATCTCGTTTAGCTCCTATAATATATTCAAACCCTTTACCCTTAAGGGATAAAATAGAAAACGTAAATTTAAAGTTTAGCACGTATCACATATCTAATGAACTAATATATCCGATAAATGAGGAGGGTCCATAATCAGATTTTAAAACTGATAATAGATACAAATCTGAAAGGCCAATTTCAAAACTCAAATCATCAAATCCAAATCATAATCTAATATTAGAATGTTGATGGTAATCTCGTACGCAAATTGTATATCAGATCACAACATAGTCCCCAGGGGCGTATATTGAACAAAAGTGATCCGAAGTATAATAAGATAATCAGGATCATATCAAAATCAAATGAACAGATAACAAAGTTTGGATCAAAATCAGATAATCAAAATCAGAGTCTGGAACGAAACCATATAATCATAATCAAATAAGTTTCAGAATGAAATCACTTATCAGATGGACGAGACATACCAAATGTCATCCTTAAGCAAACCGGTTAATATCAAATCAAAGTCCAAATATAAATCCATACAGAAATATAAAACATGTACGAAATCAGAGTACCAAAGATTTTGAAGACTAACTTGATGAAGGGTTCCACATACTCCCAATAATTTTAAATCAAAGTAAATGCAGTTTAGGCCAGCATGTTAGGCCATCTATGTACACTGTCTCCCATAGATATGGAACGAGCTCACTATGTTTTGTCACCCACGGCATTGGATGCAATCTTCAAGTTTATCAAATATATTAAGACTTCTGAATATATTAAATTACATTTAAATACTAGACACACGGGGCGGGTCAATTACAAACAAAGCCTTTAACTGTCAGTAGAAAATGGATCTCAGATAACAAATATCTCCCTATCGGGAGTTAAATAGATAACAGATAATAGATGTAGTGACCACAATCCCCAGGCAACATGCATGTGAAAATGTATGACTATTCAAGTTTCATGTCCATTTTCATACAAACATACTGATATAAAAATATACAGTATCAGATATTTATCCATTTTTTCAAAGAATAACAAAACGCTCAAATATTCATAAATTTAGTAAAAAGCCCCCAAATAATTGGTAAAACTTATGCATGCATGGAGGGTAAACAAACGGGTTAGGTAAAACATTAAACATCAGAAATAGAACAAAAATACATCAAACGCAGAAACAGACAAAGAATAAAACTTATAGATATTTGTCTCGACCTTATACCAAGCAGATTTGATAAAAAGATGTTTCGATCTATCCGAAATTTTCTCCTCCCTCCTCTTCCTTCTCCTTTCTCTCTCCTTTCTTCTCCTCTACAGCACGTGACTGCTCGCGTTGCCTCTACTCCCTTTCTTATGTAATGGCTGGTGCTTGAGCGCCCAACTCTCTGGTAAATGTACTTGAGTGCGCCTCATGCATTGGCCCACGAGTTCGAATGGCTTTAAAATTTTCACAAAATACAATTAATTTGATGTATCCAATTAACTCAAAATCATAATTAATATTAAAATAAACCAAAAGGAGAATCTAGGTATTACAAGACATGCCTGTTGTTGACTTTATTTTAAGGATGAATTGGTTGGCATGTTATCATATGAATATAAATTATTTTAATAAGACGTTCTTACTTTTCATTCCGTAGTATGAATCTCTTGAATTTTAGAGAAGTGTTAGTAATGAATTAGTAGGTTTGATATTAACTCTGCATGTGAGCATTTGATTCGAGGTGAATACCATACTTATTTGGCTTATGTTATGACTTTTGAAAGTCATAGTATGACCATTGAGGAAATCCTAGTAGTTTGTGAATTTAATGATGTATTTCTCATAAGAGTTTCCTAGTGTACCACCAAATTGAGAAATCCAGTTTGAAATTGATGTGATGCTCGGATTGGCACTTGGTTCAATGGTTCCTTATAGAATGGCCTGTTTTCTAACATTTCAAATTAGAGGGCATAGGGATTATTTGTTGGAGCTTGGATTGTAAAGATCGAAGTTGTTTATTATTATTTTGTTATAAAATATGTGTTTCGATTCATTTGAGTCTATGTTGGAAAGTTTATAATTGTTTTATTTATGGCTTATATTGTTGGAAATTACATTTATCAGTATGGATATTTGTACAAACTCTACGTTGTCTGTCTTGGATGTTTTGGTTGATGTTTTCCTTGCAGATTGATTTGATATGAGCAGGTTGATACATATTGTTTATTTGGTGACCGAATAATGTTAGTTTAGTCAAGTTCTGTGTCTGTTGTTGGTATTGGATGTTGTGCCTGTTTTGGGTTTGTTAGTTTGTTAGGTCCAACTCAATTAGGTTTGAATCAATGTTGAAAATTTTATTTTATTAATTTGGATTTTATTCAATTATAGAAAAGAAAGAGAGCAATTTAATTCGGGATATTGAATTGTTTATTTAATTATCTACTTGGGTTGGGGTCGTAACAATTACAGTGCAAAGATCATGCATGTGGATTAAGTTTGACAGATGCCTAGGCATTGGAAAGTGAGGATCCTGTCTTTTGCATGAAGATCTATTGTGCAATAGGTCTTGGAAGTCTTATGCACATTCAATATCCTTTTAATTTCTAAAGTGAATTATTGGTTTATAGATAGCAAAACTACCCTTTTTTTTGCCGGGGGAACTGCAGGGTAATTGTTTTTTTATTTTGAAAAGTTCTTTTGAAAAAAAAAACTATAATTTGTAGTTTCTGCCAAGATCATTTTTGCATATTTGGGAAAAAAATATGAATTGAAACTTGTTGGAAAGCCCATAGCAACTCAGAGAAGACATCAATTAGCTTTTTTGGAGTTTTTTAGGAAAGATCTAATTCATAGATTTTTTTCAATGCTGTTTCAACCAATACCAAGCAACCCATAACTATAAGAGCAATGCAATTTCAATAAACTCATGTGACGATCTTTATAAACCTGCATTGCAAGGTCAAGTGGACTTTAGGTGCAAGAGATGTCCCTATCTGCACAAGACGTTTTCAAGCATGGATCCTGTTTCACCATTGGCTTTTTGGAACAATGTCCACATTTCATGGCAGTTCCATCATAAATTACCAAAAATCTAGTTCTTCTTTTATAAATGAAGAATCGCCTTCCCATTTTTGTAGGAAGGAAAATTCCGGGCTTATGACTTCACCGATAAAAGGCCATGCACCAAATCAATCTATGTATGTAGTAGCAGAAATCAAACTCATGATCATGGATTCAACCATGGTACTTCAAGTTGCCCTACCAATGGTACTAAACCGTGTAGGTTTAAAGGTTAGTATATTGCCCTGCTCTTTTTTTTTTTTTTTTTTTGGACCCTGTATCCTGAAATGACGAGGGTGCTTTTTTGCCTTAAGTTGTTGGTTGGAGATGGTCGGGCAGCCCTTTACGGAGACTTGCGTAGGCATGGACAGAATACTTGTGTTAGACTGCATATGAAAGACAACAGCAGCAACAAAATATTAAGTCCCACTAAGTGGGATCGGTTATATAAACTCACTTTAATTATTCTACTTGATTTAGTATAATTTCTTAAAGAGCAGAAGTAATTTTAAATTAATTTTTAGGTTTTAAATCCTCCAAGATTGAGAAGGAATGATATCCTACATGTTACCATGTGATATAGTGATTATGTGTTTGAGTCATGGAAACATCTTTTATAATACAAGGTAAGACCATTGAATCCAAACTTAATGTGGCTCCACTGTATACCTGGCCCTGGACATAGCTGGAATTCTGTGCATCACACTGCCATTTTTAGTGCCAATTCCATCGCTGCCATTGTTTGAAGCTAAGTGCAGGTTCCAAGCTCCATGAAAAATTGGTTGCCAATGATTTGCAGAATCTCGTGCATCACAACTCAGCTATTTCCTGGAACAAAAATCCCCCAGATCTCAATCCTTCTACCCATTAGCTTACAATTTGGGCTGTGGCTCCCAAATCTCGTGGGTCCGGAGTGTGCTTTGTGCTTCTTCTAACAATTGGTGCTTGCAGTTAGGCTTTTGGGGTGGTCCGGGGAACGGGTTGAACAAAGTATCCAACACAATATTGTTGTTATTTTGTGATGTCTTCATGTTTCTATAGTTGATTATTCAATGCTTCACTTTAAGTAAATTCAGATTATAAGTGGTTATGTTTTTCATGCAAAAATTTGTAGAACGCCTGCCGCTTTTTCATTTCTATACACTACTAAACCTGCGCAGAGTCCTCTGAACTCTACTACTCGAAGGAGCAACATATGAAAGTCATATTTTTCGACACCCCAAAAAAACGCTGCACTATGTGATTGACAACCAATTATTCTGACAGGAAATGCTAGATAGAATAGTACTGTGAGCAATTGGCAGATTATTTACAAACTAATTGCATGGTTGCCTTTTATTCTTTTCATGGAACAAAATATCTGTTCCTACGAATCGGTATTGGGCCTCTAATACTAATATTTTCTAATATCATGATATTTAAAATATCAATCGATGTTCTCCCTCAAGCCTTGTGCTTTCCTTCTCCATTCCTTTTAAGTTCAGCATCTCAAATACGTGAAAAACCCATTGTGTCTCAATTTTTTGTTCTCTTTATAATTGTATTACATAATTATTACCTAACTTCAACTTAGATTGTATAACTATATTTTATCAGTGATATTTTTGTTTATTGTGGAGTTATTGTTAGAGTTAACTTTATTTATTTTTGTTATTTTGTTATTTGTTAGAGTAATATTTTCTATGAAAGTCTTCATTCCATTAAATAAATTTGACTAAAATCCTTCAAAGATGTAAAATGTGATTAAATAATATCAAATTATAATATAAAACTCAATTTTAATGTGGCTATAGAAAAAGCAAATTTTGCGTCAAGTACGTACAATACTAATACTTACCGCTTGATACGGTTGCAACTTATATCAATATTTCAATCTATGACTCTTTTGTAGCAGATGGGGCCCAAAGGGATTTACGGAGGTTTCCTAGTCACCAGGAGGTATTAAGTTACTTGGAAGATTTTGCTGCTGCGTTTAGACTAAATGAGTTGGTTCGTTTCAAGACCGAGGTTTGCCATGTTGGATTCGAGGAGGATGGGAAGAAGTGGAAGGTGATTTCTAGGTGTACTGACACTGATGGTGGGAATGATTTGGACGAGACATATGATGCTGTGGTCATTTGTACTGGGCATTTCACCGAGCCTGGAATTGCTGAAATTCCTGGTAATTTATTCATATCATTATTATGTCTCATCTTATTGGGTGCACAAATTGCGGATAAAAATATTAGTATTTGTACGGCTCATAATTATATCGATATCAGATATATTGAATAATACGTATTAGTATTAAATATATTGAAAGAAAAAAATTTTCTAAAAGTTATAAGCTGATAGGATTGTATTTGCTATATATCACGATATATTATCAATAAAAAAACATACCGTAATATTATCATTGTATTAGATGGCTTCAATACCAATACATATTTGTCGGTATTAATATAATTCCTGGTGAAGGGTGGCTCAATCTAGGAAGCACCCATATTGGAGGGAAGTAAGATGTATGCAATTCTGCTTTGTAGATAGAAGCAGTTTTCATGATACATACCAATGACCTATCAGTCGCAATGCCCAGAGGACCAATTATTTCATACTCAGATGCAAAAATTTTCTAATTAAAAGATCCATCATGCCGTTCCTGAATTCCTAGGATGCTGCAGCAAGCTATATCACCTCTCTCGGGTCTTCACAACACTCTTTTACCTTATTACTTTTCATGACTCAATGCTTTCCTTGCAGGCGTAAAGAAATGGCCTGGGAGGCAGATTCATAGCCACAATTATCGTACTCCTGAGCCCTATCGAGACCAGGTATGTTCCCAGCTTTCTTCCACTAACATCGCATATAGTTTTTTTTTTTTTATGTAAACATCAATATGTAGTCATATTATCTTTGTTGGCACCATAGTGACATGTCCACCCGTGGAGGATTCATCAATTATGGCCAACATCTCTAATTAATTGTCTATATTCTATGAATAAAAATATCTGTATTGGTCAATGTCATATTGGTATTAGGCGATATCATGGGTAAAAATATTGATATCGATGTCAAATATTGTTATATTAATATTGGATATATCAAAAATATGTATCAGTATTATATATATTGAATGGAAAAAAAATTTTAAAATTGTAAGTTTATAAGGCCGTATTGGCCAATATATTAATTGTATCAGTCGATACGAAAATATATAGTGATGTTGCCGCGGTAATGAAAAATATTGACATTTGGAGGCCTTGATACCTATACTTATTAGCTGATGTATATATTGTATTGGCCAATATATACAAACGGGCAATATGTATTGGAAGCTGTGTAGAAATATTTGGATATCCCTTCTGAGGTTAATACAAGGGAGGCAGAGATCTCATTAAGGTAGTAACCCTATAGAGAATGGCTTACTACTATAACCTTTGGAGAACATTTTAGAAGACAAATCTAGTTAAAATTCTGTTTGTTTATAGAAAATATCTACCAAATAGAAAATACATTCACGTTAAATATCTTCTCAGAAAATGTTTTCAGGGAAAACAACTTTTCCTTATAATAGTTGGCAATATTTGTCTGTGTATAATGAAATTTAAATTATAACCCAAATCAATTGATGTTTGTGGATGTTTATAGCTATTGAGGGTAGTAATAGTTCCTTTCATGATATTTTTTGAAGGTGTTGATATTGTTGGTCAAGAAAATATTTTTGTTGACCATCGATTGATCTTTGATGTGGCTATTCTCTAATTGGTGGTGGGATTAGAGACATTGTTGGCCTGCCGTAGCTGGCGACTGGCAACTGTGAGGGGCATTGGCGTTTGGCCACTTGTGTCAAGGGCATCGGCAGCCGACTGTAGCAGTTTGCGTAGTCGCCTGTGAATGATAGGTGGTAGAGTCAGGAGTCTTGGACCGGTGACTGCATCACCTTCGGGTAAAAACTTTCATTAATGGGTGTTGGTAGTCAATGGTAATGGGAAATCATTCGTTTTGGAGTTTAAGTTTTCCCTTGTGGGGAAAATATTTTCTAATGTTCATGCCAAACTATGGGAAATGCAAAAAAATATTTTCTGGCAAGTCATAATGTTTGCTAATTTAACTGTGATTGAACATTAGTTATCCTCATTTACCTTGACTATGTATTTTTGTGACTTTTCGACTCGGGCTAAAGACTAGTTGGTTGTCTTAATTTTTTTAAAAAATCTCAATCCCCTGATTTGATCTCGGACGCAAATGACTGTCTTCTGTATCTCCTCCTTCAATATACAGGTTGTGGTTTTAGTTGGTGGTTCTACTAGCGCTTTTGATATCTCCCGGGACATTGCAGCCATCGCAAAAGAAGTCCATATTGCATCGAGATCAACGCCTGAGGAGGAATTTGGCAGGCAGCCTGGCTATGATAATATGTGGCTTCATCCAATGGTAAAATCATTCTCCCGGGGTAACAAACGAGTGTTGATCATATTAAATCCATATGTGAGATTATTTGGCTCCGATTTTCCTGGATAAAGTTGGTAAAAAATATCAGCATTAGCTATGGATGAAAATATCGGTATTGATTGTGATTGTATAGGTATCAAACATATCAAACATTATATCAGTGCCGAATATATGGGAAAAAAATATATTTTTTTAAGATTGTAAACCAATAGGAATGTATCAACTAATATATCGATCGATATATCGTGATATATTATCGATATGGTAACACGCAATATTGTCGCAATATTAGGAGGCTTGATATTGATACATATCGACCGATATTTATATTTATAATACTAGTCCAATGAATTTTGAAGTTGTTAGAGTCCCATTGTAAAGTCAATTCAAGCTTTAAATGGTGAAAATTTTATTCTAATAATTTGGATGGCAAGGATTATAATATGGATCCGACACATTTTACTGTGTTTTTATAATCATAGCTGTTCAAATTGCTTATGATAAAATTTATGTCATTAGAAGCTTGGGGAAAGATGAAAGATAGGAGGATTCTAACGTGAATGGATACATTTTATTGCAGATTGCAGGTGCCCATGAAGATGGCACAATAGCATTCCAAGATGAAACTGTGGTTCTTGCAGATGTCATATTACACTGCACCGGGTATGCTCATATTAAACTGGCTAAAACCTTCTCTATGCAAGTAAATTTAGTATGTAATTTGTTAAATTAATATTAACATATAGTAACAGCTCACAGAGTGAATGAACATAAATTCATTATCATGAATATCCATCATTTGCACAGGTAAAAATATCAGTATTAGTATTGGTTGAGGCTGTATTGAATCAAAAATACTAAGAAATCATTCTTTAAAAATTATATATTGATAAAATCGTATTAAATATATCGGTCATATTAACCGATATATCACACTATATTACCGATATGATAACATATTATAATATTATTATAATATCGAAAACTATTTACATCGACAGCCTGATATCGACACATATGGGCTGATGTTTTTATTACTGAACGCTCAGTATCTCTTCATCTTACTATTTATAGTTTTGTTTTTTCAATCTTATTTTGCTGAAATATTAGTTTGATCCGTGTTACTTATTAAAATTTCTTCCAATTTTTTTTTTATTCATCGAAGCTTGTCCTAATTTCCATTAGATTATTGTCATAGCCTTATCCTATCATCTGTTTAATGTATTTCGTGGATTTCTAGTGATTTGGATGAGATGCTAATGTAGTTTTTCTTAATTTCTAGGTACAAGTATCATTTTCCTTTCCTACGAACCAACGGGGTTGTGACCGTTGATGATAACCGTGTGGGGCCATTATATCAGCACGTCTTTCCACCTGCCTTGGCCCCGTCGCTTTCATTTGTTGGCCTCCCACGGAAGGTTTATGTCGCCCTAAAGCATTCAACTTCTCGTATGAATCTTACTTTTGAGCTTTGAATGAAAGTATCTCTGCCGAACTATGGTACGTGAATGGGAAAAGGTCAAAATATATGAGATGTTAGGAATTATTATTAGGTCCCAATTTTTTAAAAGGATTTTGATGCGCGAATAAAAATATTGATATCGATATTGGTCATAAGTATATTGGTATTAGACAATAAATATTAATATCAAATATATCTGACGAAAAATTTTTTTAAAAAAATATAAGCTACTAGAATCATATCAGTTAATATAATAACTGTATCAGTCGAAATGAAAACATATTGTAATATTATCGTAGCATAAAAAAATATCAGTTTTGGGGGTCTGAAATCGATACATAATATTTGCATCCATGCTTTGATGTTATGTTTGGAGAAGACCCTTCGCCCTCTTCACTAGCTTCTTGAGAATCTTTGGGCAACCTAGACGGCAACCAACGAAACACCAAATCAATCAAAATAATGAAAACTATAGATGAAAATATCAGCCAATATGTACCTTTATTGGCCCCTCATACCAATATATCTTGATATCACGATAAAATTACGATATGTTGCTTTGTTGTATCGGCTATGTAAATATACCTGATATTTAGCCAATATATAGGCCGATATAGTCTCATCTGCTTACATTTTTTCAGAAATTTATTTCTTTTGATATATTTGATACTAATACGTATTATTTGATAAGATAAACTTCGCTATAATTGTGAATGATACCGATGCCATTATTTTCAACCATGGTTGAAGAATAGTCTTGACGCAACGATATCATTGCCGTCATGTGTTCTTATGGTCACGAGTTCAAGTGATGGAAATAGTTCCTTACATAATATAAGGTAATATTGTGTATAATATATCCAAAAATGCTTCAACTTTTTCCTAGACCCTATATATAGCAAGAGTTTTTGCAACAATCTAACCCTTTTTTTTTTTTTTCAGTTTGTGTAATTGAAGCAAGTCTTTGCTTATTGCTTCCAGGTTTTTCCTTTCCTACTTAATGAATTCCAAAGCAAGTGGATAGCTGGTGTTTTGTCTGGTCAGATAAAGCTTCCATCACAAGAAAAGATGATGGAAGATGTCGAAGCCTTCTACTCATCATTGGATGCCACTGGCATAGCAAAGAAGTACACGCACATTATAGGTGATTATCAGGTAAATTTGATTGAAAAATCCTATTCTTATTATATGTTTACTATAATCTACATGTTGTTTGTTAAATGATCTCTTTTCCTTTATTCTTTCTTTCTTGATGAGTGGGCTCATAATAGTTACCACCTATTGATGAAAATATTGATATCGGCTATGACCATATCTGTATCAGACTTATTGGACGATAAGTATTAGTATTGGATATATCAAAAGAAAATAATTTTCAAAAATCATAAGTTGAGAATTATATATTGGGTATACCAACTAATATTTTAAATATTTGCCAATATATTATCTATACAGTGACATATTATGATTTTGCACTGTATTTGAAAATATCAATATTTAGGAACTCGATACCCATATCAGCTGATATATCGGATATCGGCTAATATTTTTATCCACAGGTACCACTTCCACTTTACCTTTTCCGTAAAAAGTGTAGTAAACTTACAGTAAGAATAGTATTTGCTCAATTTGATCAGCCTCAGTTTCTTGTTTGTTCAGTTAATCTCCAGCAGAGGGGTTTCTTGTTTGTCCAATATTAAGGTCGAATCATTCGTGAACACATCCAAATCTCACAATCACTGCACAACAAAGTAGGGTTTACGAGAATATAAACACAAATAACTCCCACATTGCACAATAACACTCAAATAATTCGCAGATTCAGTAATGACATTCACAATTATACAGCAATAATGGAACGGTTAGATTACAGCGGTAGCAAGCAAGCCTTTGAAAGAGAATCAAATAATCGACCCTCAGCCAGTACAAGCAGTTTCCAGAGTAAAATCGATGAAGAGCTGAAGAGATACTTGAAGTATTATTACTCCATATCATCTACTGAGAAATAGTTATAAAAAAACCAAGGGGTTTCAAGCATTGAATTCATGACTACTTAATCAATATACCTTTGATACCATCATACCTAAAAGTCAAATAATTTGAATGATTCTATACTCTTAATGATATTGATTATACAATGTCATTTGCATTTGATGATCAAATTTTCATAACATATACTATTTGTTGTGTGGTTATATAGATAAAAATGTTGGCCGATATATATCGACATTGTCCCCGTCTCTAAGCTAATATTTTCCAATTGCATGGTAAAATCGTGATATTTTGTTATATAGGCAATGTATCGTAATAGATCGCCCAATATGTCTGATATTTGTCTATTAGCTTAATACATAGTAGCGATATATAGCAATATATTAGCCAATATTTTAAATATTTAGCTATTAGTTTACATTATCAGGTATTTTTTCTTCCAATATATTCGATCTTGATATATATTATTCGACAGATGCGATACCGATATGGTCATGACTAATATCAATATTAATATTTTTATCTAATGTTAATTTGTGTTGTAGTTTGAGTACCTCGATTGGCTTGCCCGTGAGTGCGGGTGGCCCCCTTTTGAAGAATGGAGGGAGCAGATGCTTTATGCTGTTTTGAAGAAAAGGAAGTCCGACCCAGAGACTTTCCGGGATGAATGGGAAGATGATCACCTGATCTTGCAGTCGCAGGAGGACTTCGTCAAGTATTTATCAGTTGACGATAGCAGCCCAACACCAAGGCACTCAATTGGATGAAGATTGAAAAGCTTAGAGCTGAAAATCTTACGTTTCAGTAAATAGTTCCATCTCTTTAGTTATACCTATGGAAAAGTTCAGCAATCAACATTGATGTTGTGAAAATGTACAAAACACCAAAAATAATCGACCTGTTTTCCAAAGTAGAGCTTTATGAAATCTTCCATCTTGCTCTTTAGTTACATTTACACCAAATATTTATACAAGTATCTGGAATACAGAATAGAATATAGAAAATAGATCAAGAAATATTTGAACTATGATTTATATTTAATACTCAGAACTCGTTGATTGCTATTATGTAACTTTATACTGACTAAATTCTTGAGCAAAAGACAAGTATACTCAAATTGTTGATATTAAATGTACGGTAAACTATCATCTCTCAAACCCACGATTGATGAGATCTTAATGCATTGTTATTTTAAATTTGAATTCGTTAATATTGATCTTGATGCGTCATTAGATTTTCGTTGTTATACGGATTAAGGAGTTGTCGGATTCCGCGCATGGGGTTGAACTCGTACAGGTTCGGTTTCTATATTTGCTAACTTGGGTCCTATGCACTATAAACAACTAACAAAATGTATGAGAATTGGTGGGATCTATTTTTCGATTTATTCTTTGACACTCAAAGTCAGAAATTTTTTCAAAGAAATAAACAGATGCATGGAGGATGTAGAATGTGGGATACAATGATACACGAGAAGTGAAAAATATGAGTTTAGAAGAGGGCTGGCTCCTAAAGTGTACTCGGCGGGAGTGACTCACTGTGATGCACTCGATAGGGAGTAGCTTAAAGAAAGAACAAAAAGAGAGTCTGTTTTTTTCTCCGTTCTTGTGTCTGGTTTTTAAGGTTCTTAGTGAAGGAGGTGGGTATTTGTAATGTTTTGTAGAGAAGACTTTGGTGCGAAGGCTCGTGACAGCTATTAAGCCAGGATTGGCCAGTCTTGTTATA